>JAZFAU010000695.1:0-58539 GCA_037178615.1 Dione vanillae | reverse complement strand
TCTGTATTACCAAAGCGACCCCACTCGTTTCGATTTATAGGGAAAATGAAACATGTGTCATTTCCTTAATGCACCAGACGATGTATGATAGAGGTCGATGGCTATAAAATTTAGTGAATAGTTCAAATTTCTACTGGATAGAGGCCATCGCAATGTAGTATAAACAAAGTTAAATAATATCTATATGACGCTCGCTTATGTAATGAAAAAATCACAAGAAAAGAATTAGAAAAATTTTAGCACAAACACTTTTCTTTACAACTTAGTTAAACTGAGTAACAATATTAATAAATTTTACTATTTACACTTTAGGAAATAAAATATTACGTATTGTGTTCAATTACAAGTAACCACTCGCTTCGAAAAAACAGACTGTTTTTCTTTTGTTTTAGCTTCACACTTTATTCCACTTAAAGACGGTTTTTTTATGTTAGTTTAATAGGCGACGATCGCATTGATTACTGTACAAGCGATCATCAACGTTGCTGAAGCCTGCACATCTTGGATACTTCCAAAACGTAGTTCCAGCAACGTTCATATACTTGCACGTTTTATGAAATAGTTCAGTTTCCTTAGCAAAAAGTAACAAAATATGTATAAATATATCAATTTTTGTTTATTTTAATACCATTGCCTTTATGATCGTGGAATGTCAGGAAATGTTAAAACATACACTTTTAAACATTCTGTAATAAGAAATCAAATTCAACAACTACTTGACAGAAATGCTTAATCTAAAGTACTACTAAGTATTTGACTTAATTGTACAAGTTATTTCATTTTATTTTAGCAATAATGACTTTCGATTTCCAATTAATTAACTTAATTAACATTAAAACGAGCTCGCGCAACGTAAAGCAACGCGTACCAATAAAACAGATACTCCCTAAATCAGGATTAAGATAATTAATTTCAAACGGTCAAATACTAAACTGTGTTCGTATAACGTAGAAATACCATACAGCTTAGTCATTTTGGTTATTTTCTCAAATGTTTTTCTTCTCCTTCAAGAGTTTTGAAGAAATCCTCTATTTTCCTAATTTGTATAATTTATGAGACGAGCAAATAGATATATAAATAATTAACTATAAATACAATGATTTTGGGTTGAATATCTACTACTCAAGAACAAATTTTTTTTTTAAGTTGAAACAAATGTCTTTACATGAGGTTTCTTTTACATACGTATAACCAGGATACAGGATGTCCCTGAAATATTATATTTCATTTGTACAAAATCTATAAAAGGAGGTTTTTACGCTTATAAATCACCATGTATCATATTATCCTTTTTAAGCGATAATTTCTTTATATACTATCATTCTTCACAAATGTCGTCTCAAACACTGCTATGTTCAGATAAAAAGGGTGTACAGCTAGTCAAGGGTTAGTCAAATATATAAATTGTACATCTTCGTATCTCTTCATATATAATAATATGAGAGCATTATTTTAAAGCAGTACGTTTTCTATATAAATTATGATATACGTTAATTTATTTACTTTACTAATAAATTTTCATGACAAGGCGCGGCGTTGTGTTCCACCGCCACTTTGAATGTAGAACGGAGAGATAATACTGCCCTAATGTAATAAATAATTAATGAGATAGTATCATGGCTAATATTTTTAATTTGTAGTCTATATAGGTTAAATATTTCTAGAGAAATTTTAATTCTTGTCAAATTAGACATTACTTTTTTACAGCTTTATTCAACATATAATGGAAGAGCGAACTTTATGTTCAGTACATTCGGAACTCAAAGCCACGATTTTGTTGTCAGAGAAGTCTAATAATAATAAAAGCCTCTATATGAGAATTAAACCCACAGCAAAGGTATTTAGAACCTCGTACTGTGCCACTACAGTTTTCACTACAGTCTGCCTGCAATTGCGACAGATTGTGAGTTCTATTCCCACATTGGGAAGATTAATTATCTTTGATCTCTCATTATATCTTTTAACATTAAAATCATAAACTACTTCTCTCAAATTCACGGCACAAAATGAGAAGGCTGTTTAACAGCTGTACACGAATTCAAACATCCGGGTAATATATAACAAATACGTCAGTAACATCATCGGAACATCACGATGCCATAAATATTCCAGATCGTTTCATTTAACTCGCTTCTTACTTATCCCAACTTACGATAACGATTCTAAGGATTCCTATTTTGCTGCATATTAATTATAATTGAATTGAATAAATGACACAGACAGACAGAAGGGAACAGAGTATCTTTCATAGTCTATAGGAATGCCTTACTATAGACTATGAAAGATACTCTGTTCCCTTCTGTCCTCTTAAGTCAGGCCCACCAAGGCCTCACGTCCGCCAATTTTTGAGATGCGCCTTCATATACGGAACCTACCGCCACGCTATCAATTGTTTCCAGGATGAGAAAAGATAGTATAAATTTGGCCACAAATATTTTCAGCTAAGAGAACCTATTATCAAGTCGATGAACTGTAGATATTGTTTCCGACTTTTCAACAGATTTTCAAACCAGAGTTTAGTATCAGAGTCGACGTTACTTATACAGTAATTTATGTGTGGCGATATATCTAGGAAGGTTTAAATTTGTGTATTGACATGGTATGAAAATTTTCTTTTAGAAAAGTCATCTTAGTATCGATCTTAAATTTGGATGCAAGCAAATTAAAAACAAACAATTTAAAATATTTTTTTGGAAAAAATCAAGATTTTACGTCTTTAAGTGTATACAAACAAAATTTTAAAATATATGTAGTATTTTTAAAATAGAAATAAATTATTGAGGCTGTCATGATACAGCGGCACAGCGTTAACTGTGCACGAGAGTATTGGATTTTTAATTCCTACTTCAGGAGCCAAGACAATATGCGGCGTTGAGCTCCGCTTGTTAATGCTCAATTTATCAAAAAGCAGAAAGTGAGAAATGAAACGTTGGAAAAAAAACATTTTCCTGAACTGAAGAATTTTTTGATATTTTTGTCTTCATCTAACGATGATCGTAAACGAACGACGAGACGTATTAAGGGGAAAATTGCGAAAAGAAAATTGCGAAAATCCTTTTATCGGACAGTAAGCTCCAAGTTAGCGCCTTAAGTATTACTTTTGGACCTACTTTATGGTTCATCGTCGGGATCATTTATTTTTTAATATAAAGATATTAGACAAAAAATATTTTCGGAAATTATTCTTCGTTATTTTGGGGAATATTTTCCCGTCTTAGCTACATAAATTAGTTTAATGAAGTTAAATTGATATATCTTTTAATTATAGTTTGTATAGATTGAAACTAATGCAATGTTTAGTTCTAATTCTTAAACGTAATGTCTGGAACTCTGGTAGAATCCAGAAAGAAATATATTGAACAAAAACTTCTACGTCGTTTGAAACACTAAAATACTTAATGTTGAGTTGGGTTCGATTGAAATTCTATTTATCAAGTTAGAGTCACTGTCCTACTATTCCTGAGAACGACGAAGTGCAACACTATGCTGTTGGGTGTAAATGCGACATTTGTGGGTTCAATTCCCACTTGGAAAATAGAGCTATTTCATTCTTTGTCATTCATTTCATTCGTTCACAAACAAAACGCGGCGTTGGCTTCCGAAATCCAACGCGAAGTGTCCCGAAATTTGGACTGGTCGGTGTGCCTTTACACTAGATTCCTCCTCTCTATCTTGCAACTCATAAAAATCGGCTCAATTTTTTGTCTTTGAACTCTTTTCTCGACAAAATTCTATTGTAAAATTTTTTATTATACATTTTATTATGTATTGTAAATATAAATTTAAGGTTTGTTTTATTAAAAACACAATACCTCCACCAATGTACCCCAATAATATATAGCATATATACAGCAAGACATCTTGTGATATGTTTGTCTTGTACATATACTCGTAAATAGGATGTCAAATGTGACATAACAATTACGATATTCAATATTTTACGAAGGCTTGTATACTGAATCAATAGAGAGGGCTAAGGCTTCATTTAATACAAAATATTATTATAAAAATGAATAATATTACATAGAGTAGAGTTAATCATGAAAAAATATCATAGCATTATTTAACTCCGTCGTGGAATAAACCACTCATTTTAGAGTACTCTTCTTGCTACTATTTTATCTCTGCTTCCTTTTCTATAAAGACTTAAATATACCAATTTGCAACCAAAACCACTTTTATGTTTAATTATACTAACAGTACTTGAAAACATATTTTCACGCACTAAAAACAATGTATCAATTAATTTATTTAATTATACATATATTATAAATACAATAGATAAACTTAATTATTTTATTTTTTATTGCTATTATATTTTAATATTATTTATATATTATGTATTCATCATAGTTTCACGATTCTTTAGTATATGACATTATGGACATGGCATAATATGACACGATATTGATATCTGGAAATTGAAATATGATACGAGATGAAATAACTTCAGTCATAAAATTGTATTTAATTCAATTCACTATTCTTTTTTCATTTCACTTTGTATTCTTGTTATAACTTTATTGTCGAGACTTTTCATTCTCCGTATGCCATGTGAATTCAACATGTTGCGGAGCTCAACCTCGCACACACAGCTCTAAAGGAAGAGTTTATATAACAGCAATTATAATAGTAATAATGAAAATGTTATACATATTATTAAACTTTTTATTTCAATTTCGCTTGTACTCTATTCTTGCTCTAATTAAGAATTATTAATAAAGCCGCATTACTTCAGAAGACCACTTACAACGACAAAGGCCTCTTCAATTCATCAAATTTAATTTACTCATTTCTTTTCTTTTTTCAGTAAATAAGTACCTAATGAATATTTTTTTAGAAACTTTAAATAAGATATGATTTGATTTAAAGACATATTTTTTACTTAGCAAGCAATAACAAAGGACCCCTAGTACTGCAAGTGCTCCGAAAACCAGTCGTATAATTAAATTAAAAGCATTGAGTATACGTGACTAATTTGTTGCCGCGAAGCCTTTGAAAGTTATATTATAGCTGGTATAAAGGATATTTATGTAGGAAATTTATAAAGAAATTTTGTTTGCTTTGTCGAGTCTAAAATAGAAAAGTTTATATATAATGAATAAGTAAATTTATAAATAGAGAACCATCGTATCGTAGATACACAATGTTTGCCTGTATATGGATGGTTTGTGGGTTCGATTCCGACTCGGGCAGAATGAAATATACATTTTTTTCGTAATATAACAAATGATTACATATTATATACATATTTATTAACTGATCATTATTGTTTTGAATATATTTTGGACGTTTTTGGATATGTTTTTATAATATCGTTTTTATTATACACTTTCTTGAATAGTTAAATAAAAAATATTTTTGAACTTGAAAAATATTGTATAACATTATGTCATAATGAGTACTCATTATACTGCTTTGTCTGTAGCTTAGCATTGCTCTATCTAAAGCTTAAATTGAATAAAGAATGGGGTTGGATAGAGAGAATAGCTTGAACAGTGGATGAGAATGTTTCAAAGCCTTAAGTGGTCACTTAAGGCTGTGCTTGGTTCACTAATTTTATACACTGAAGCTATCGTCCTGCAATTAACTGATGTATTGACATTACGAAGATAAAATTACTTTTTATAAGGCAGTCGTTTAATCTAATAAAATAAAGATTTCAATAACTTAAAAAGCTTAAGTATATTTTTATAGCTTGTATTTGATAAAGAAAAGTAAAAATTTGATGTAATATCCTAAAAAATGTTTTATTTTCATTTAGGCTGAAGAGAATTTACTTATTGTTAGAAATATTCTTAATAATTAAAAGTAATATTTCATATTGTGGCTCGAAATGTGTAAAGTTTGTGTAATGTATATATATTATATTTTTAATATAAGAAACATTTACTATATTCTTGATTAGATTAAGTGCGGTGTTAGGTTACGCCACTTCTATTCACGTGTTACTAGAGCAGAAAAAGTAAACATCATTAATCTCAGTTGATGTAAAAATATCTAAAGGTCTCTCTTTTCAGATATATAAATTGTATGAGAATTTCTAAGCACCATTTTATATTACACAGCAAAGTTAAATGGAAATTTCAAGCGACAGTCGGTGACGAAAATTGAAACAATTGAAATAGAATAGTATTGAAGTACATCTAGTAGATGCGGAGTAAGAGCTCACGTTGAGATATCGAATGTCTTTACAATATTTTTGAAATAAGGACTTGCATTTGGATATTTTAAATGTAAAAAATCTATATTTAAAGTAAAAATATTTGTTTAACGGTTGTCTGTGTGTCCGTCTGTTCGTGTATAATGTTTCGTCTGTATGAAAGTCAATGAAATCTGTGAAGTTTTCTTTTTTATGTTCGTGCTACGGGATATAGCGCACATAGCGGGGCAGGCTGGAGGGACATTCAGACAAGTATTTAAATTAATTTTCACACTCTAGGAAATAAGGTGAAGTTAAAATTTTCTTTGTTTTATATTTATTAAATGGGAACTTAGGAATTAAAACATAATATTTTTATAATTTTTATATTTCTAAATATCTTTAAGGTGTCGACATCTTAGCGCAGGAACACAACGTCTAACCGAAAACGTGACAGTTCAAGGTTAGTTTTGCTTTCAGGGAGGATGAAATATTTTCATTGCTTTTGTTTGTTGGTAACAGTGCGAGTCATGGCGTTGATCTCCACCATTATTGTTTTGTATTTAAACATACATACTCATTATGTCTAATTTAACATACAAGTTTGACACTCAGTGCCCAAATACTAACTGTATAATACTTAAATTAAAATCATAGGTGACAATAGACCTATTAATAATTTAATGTCACCAAAATATGTATTATAAAAATATTTATTAACATATTAATTATACGCTTCTTAATATATTCTAACTTTGTAAATAAAGTAATAAAACAATTTTTAAATTAACCAAAGTATCAGTCTAGTATCTTAAACTTCAGCCAATGACCACCAAGCAGGCGAGGGTTGAAGGAGTCCGTGGAGAGCTTAGCAGGCAGGCGTGTGCGCTCTGACGGAGACACCTCGATGTGCAGCAGGATCTGGTACAGCAGGGACTTGAGCTCGCAGAGGGCAAATCTTGAACCTGGAAAAAATAAAAGAATATGTTTTACTCGTATATAGTATACGTTTTTTTTATTATCTTTCTTGTGATCACCACAGACTTTTCGTGGCTTCGTTATTATCTCTAGTTTATCGTTTTATTATTCAATAACACTGATTACGAGTTGATGTAAATATGTTTATATAATTGTATATAATTTTGTTTTATAGAAATGTTATATTTAGCTACAAGACAGTTCAATTAAGTTCACTTACCGATACAATTTCTAGGGCCAATACCAAAAGGCATGTACGCCATGGGGTTAATATTGTGTTTGTTCTCTTCTGAAAACCTTTCGGGGTCAAATTTGTAGGGATCTGGAAAGAACTCCGGGTCGTGGTGGAAACACCACACTGGTATGGAAAGGATCTCACTTTGTTTCATCTATTGAGCAAAATTATATACTATAAATTAAATGTAATAAAATAAATACAATATGAACTGGTTTGGTGTTATTGTATTTTGTGCGATAAGTTCCATCACTTAAAAGTATCAAAAGTTGGAAATGAGGAAAGAAAGGAACTTAATATCTTGTCAGTTTCCGGGGCTAATATGGATATATCAATTGCACTATCTACTTGATTTATATTGTTATATTAAAATGAATATTAAGAATATCCATCAAGAATCCTTTGCTAAATGTTAGCTCATTTATAAGTGACTGGATGATTATTAAATAATCGTTTAAAATTAAAATTATTTTTAATAGCACCCACATCTTTAGCATAAGTTCAAATTAAATGTTTCCTTTTATTAAGTACGCAGTTTATATTCAAAGCAAATTATATGTCATAATTGGGTACAACAATATTTACTTACTATAAAGTCTTTAGTAGCTTCGCCGTTCGGTTTTCCCATGTTATAGTCTTTGAGGCACATTCTGTCCAATGCCAAGATTGGAGGCCAAAGTCTTAGTACCTCTTTAAAATTAAATACGTATAAGCCTTTTATGATCAACAGTAACATACAATAATTTCAAATTAATTGAAATTAGAAGAGCTACATGCTATTCTGATACAATACTTACTCTTAAACAAATCTAAACCTTAAATTTATCAATTAGCCTTAACTCACCCGAAGTCACCATATCCATATAAGTCATATTTTGTATAGTATTAAAGTTTAGTTTTCCATTATTCTTGGCATGTTGCTCTTTAATTTCCTTGACTAATCTGTCCTGCACTTCGGGATGTGTGGCGAGTTCGTGTAATGCAAATGACATTGCAATAGATATCGTCTCAAAGCCAGCGATAAAGAATAATACTGCTTGGGCCGTAAGGTCGTTGTCAGACCAAACTAAAAAACGAAGAATGGAGTTACTTTTTAGCTAAGATAAACTGTTTCTTATGATTTTATGCTTAAACGCGCTAGCGTGATAAAGTGCGTTTGAGAGCACATTATCAAAAATACTGGGGGAAGGTCACCCAATATATCCATCCATATATCCATCCCAACATATCCAATATATCCAACCTCCGGATCTCAACCAGGAATAAAACAAAACAAACCTCTGTTAATAGTCTTCTTGCCGACGGCTGATTCCTCGACGGTAGCGAATCCAGTATCCTGGATGACGTCGCTTTCAACTTTCTCTTCATAAGCGAGTCTTCCTGTTAACAAAATAAGTATTACTGTCACTTTATTTTATTGAAATCAATAATTGTGTTTTTTGGTGTTACTCTGTATATTGTCCATTTTGATTTGTAGCAGATCTCGCTTAATTACATAATTATGTACGACAAAGTCTGTATTTTAAACAATTAGGACATTTTTAATATTTACATTATATTGTTAATACTAGGAATAGTCCAATACGTGGCAAACAAATGATAGAAGTAAGAAATAACAAAATAAAAATTTAGCTCTTCGGAAGACTGATAGTGCAAAAAAAACTTGCTGTGCTCTTTTGTAATAATAGAAATTAGGTAATAATACCTTTCTTAGCTTCCATAAGGAGATGTATCATGTCAGGTCTGATGACATTCTTCATTTCTCTATTTTTCATTGTGCTTGTTCTATGAAGTATCTTACTAGTTCTATGAAGAAATCCTTTGTTCGGCTCGTGAATAGTGAAATTTTTAAATACTGCAAGGAATTACACCTTTAATATAATTTTAGTTGTAGATTTTGCGTAAAATAAATATCTCTAATCACAATGTAGTCTCCACTGACGTAAAATCATCAAAATCGATAAGTTTAATTAAGTTTTATAGTACGAAGTGTGATTGTGGAAAACTCATGGAGACGTACATGGTTAGTATTGATTCTTTTGATCTGTTGATTCTTTTGATTCACTAACGTCAATATTAACGTAATTATTATCGGCGAAAAACAAGGATTTAGATAAAAGATGGATGGACCAAGCAATATTATTATATTATTACTCTTAAGATTTATTAAGTAATTAAGTCAATATTTCATAACCTGAACATGATTATGATAATATGATGAGATGAACTAAACAGTATTATAAACAGTATTTTAAACGAAAGTTTAAAATATTGTACTACTATCTAAAATATTTGAATTTTGATTAATTTGCTGTATCTTGTTTTTGGCAGGTTATGCAGAAATACATATTATAGAAAATAATTTGTTCCCAAAAAGCAGGGACCTTACAAACCAGGTTTCACATTTTAAACACATAGCCTATAGCCAAAACACTAACCTTAGCAAGAGCTGGACAAGCAGACATAACGAAGAAGAACAGCAATTGCCGCAACTTGAACTCGGACGCCAATTTGCCCATCTTGTAGAACTGGTTCTCCTGGTCAGTATGAGAGTCCACTTTGAGACCGAAAGCGCAAGACGCTATGACGTCATTGGCGTACCGTGAAGTCAGATCTTTACAGTCAATGTCGATGTATCCAGCTAAAAATATTTTAGTACTAATGTATTGAGTAATTGAAGGAATTAATTCTTCTAAAAGGGGATTAACCCCCAGCGTTCACCTTCACAATCATCCAATTTGCCACTTCGTGGTATATTTATTTTATATGTATTTATTTGTTAAAAAATACATATATATATAAGACTAATGTGTCAACGCAATTATTTAGAATTCAAAACTTACTTTTGCACTCGCTAATCTTCTTCTTCAGAGCTCTGATCATCTGGTTACCGACTTCCTCCATGAAGGGCACCATTAGCTTTATCTTGGAGCTCGTGAAGGCGGGGCTTAATGTCGATCTCATGTCCTTCCATTCCTCACCTACATGTTGGTAGAAAATAAGTATTAGGGTTAAATAATTGTATGTTTATAGTAATGTGAAACTTGTATTTCAATTTGTAAATAACATTTGGATATAATATGGATGTACAATAATAGATGTAAATTTAAATTCCACTCGAGTCGTTACAAGCACGTTTGAGTCATCAAGATACATTAAAGTGCTTTTTGTGTCAGTCAGGAAGATATTAAATGCCAGTTTTTGTCATACCAGAGTTAGTAGATAGTGCTGTGATAAAATAAAAAATTGTACAAAATATTACCTTTTAAAGCAAACAAATTTCTAGCAAACAGAGGTTCTACTTTATCATCTGCAAACGCTCTATGATCTACGAAATATTCTATAAAAGTCTTTTATCGTGATTTTCTTCACTAGGTCAATGTCGCGTATCATTACTGTAGGCCTAACGAACTCGTAGCTGCCGACGAACCTGGGGACGACATTGTTAGTTTTAATACTTACATTATTTATATGTATGTGATGCAAAACGGTACTTACTTAATATGTTTATTGCCAGAACAGGTAAAGTACAATAATTTATTTCATCGAGTGGGTATCGAACTCACCTTCAGATACTGCCTGTCTGTCAATCTGCTCGTGCAGGTTTATAATTTATTAAACGCTAATTTTCATTTTGGAATTACCACAGGATCGAGATTTATATTTTTTTCACAAGTTTCATTAAACAAGAAAATTTATATGTTACAATACACGAACAGTAGATTATGTCCCAGAACGAAGATTCTGTTCCATATCAAAAAAATTCAAAACAGACACAATTGAGCTTAGTATATAAATATTAGTGTCCTCGTACTTGAAACGGGCAAAATTGTTGCTTACTATAAATGATTAAATATTCAAGATCATAGAGACCTTTCCTCCTTAAATGTGCGGTACACTCTGTCTAACATATAACTAAAGTGGTTCCGCCGCAGTAATAGATCCGCCATGTTGCCGAAGAAGGGCACCACCCTCAGATGCTTCACTCCGCAGTCGCTGTACCTGGAGTACACCTTGTTGAAGTACAGTGCTAGGACAGCTGTCAGTACTGACGTCCATATTAGGAAGAGCATCTGAAAAAAGAAATGATCTCTTTAATAAAAAGAATATCTTTATATTTATTCTTTTTACTGTACTGTTGTATTATATCCTGCTTAGAATATTTATGTGTCATAATTTCGATTTGGTCGAGTTTTTAAGATATGTTTTATCATAACAATTAATTAATTATAAAAGAAATCTGTATTAATACATAAAAATAAAATTAAATATTATTTATTTACACGACCCTAAGCTCCAAGTTAATCTCTGGAACTGTTGTACTGATTTTTGCGATACTTTCATTGAAACATCAAGGATGTTGTGGAGCGACATATCTTTATCACGGCATTCCCATGAGATCAAATTTCGATAAAATAAATTTGAGTCTTATTCCGTTGACTAAATATCAACGGAGTAAGACCTCTATAAAATAAATTTGTTTTTATAATCAGAGTAATTAGACATTTAGATTTACAATACTTACATACAATTTGTAAGCAGCCGCAATTTAGTTTACTAGATAAACATTAGTGTAGGGAAAGCGGTTAAAGCCGCAGGCAAGCCATTTATAACAGCCATTATAAAATACAATTTCAAATAGCTTCACGCTGTATGCCGCTGGGATTCCTTTATATTACCCATTATTGTTATATAGTTATAAACAAAAAAATTTTTTGCATATAATATAAAAATAAAACATTTTTTATACATTGCAATATTCAGTAGCTATTCTGTTCTTTGAATCCCTAACCGTCGTACGTTAATTTGTTTACAAACATCATCACTGAGCCACTAGTAAAGTGCCGTGATAACGGTAATGATAACGATAACGCACTAAATACAATACATTTGTCAATAATAACAATAGATAGTGCTGTAGTTCAATCACTTCACTTTATCTGATAACAGCGAGATGTTACCAAAGTAGATCCTGTTCCTCGTCCGGAGATTTCAAGCTAAAATCCCAAGCTAAAATATATACTTAGTGGAATACGCTTGTCTCAGGAAAGCAGTGTGCAGTAAGCCTTTTTATTTTTGGACAGCTCGCTTATCCAAGAAGGCTATTACATAGGTCATTACATCATATAATGTATCCGTAGTCAGATTTACAATGGATATTTAAAATACGTCATGTGTCATACGTGACACTTACTTATTTGAAAGCGTGAGCCAAGACGTTATATTAGATATTTTTTCGAATATGCCATTAATAAGGCGTAATTCACTCTTATATCAATTTCCATGATATTTAAAATTATTACATGTTCTGTGGCAGAACTCAACTCAACGTCTTGCTATTAGAAATGAAAAATAATTAATTTTACCTTCATGGGAATCGAACCCTCAACCGTCCAAATACGTCACTACTGCCTTAATTCATGAATGACTGAATACTAGTATTTATTATTCATATTTATATATTATTTGGTATATTTTAAGCATTATCAAAGTGTTTGTGTATGTTTTTGTTTGTATTTATTACGAAGAGTGCAATTTATAGTGTGAAGGTCACGAGTTAAAATGGCGACGCAATATCATGTAAATTTATTGTAACATATTTCAAATGCCTTTATATTTTTCAATTGTATGTTTCTCATTTTAATATTTGGTAAATATTTTATATCACACGTTTAGTATCCTGCTACTGAGACATAATTTTGTAATTGGATGTATATTTATGTATATGTATGTATATGTAGATTATATACATACTTATTGATATATATGATAATATAATATATACAGCGAACCAGGAGCATGGACCATTTTACACATCAAGAAAATTTAATTACGGGCCGTTATTTCCTGAAGCTAGTGCCCCGACGATGCTGATCATAAGGATGATGCACAATATTAAATGTATAGTGTTGTAAAAAAAAAGAAAAGCGATTAAGAAATATTAATATCACTACTATATACTAAAACGAAAATATATATTTAATATTTTAATTAAATGTATGAAAAACACTTACCTCGTGTTTTTTTTTATTCCTTTTTGTAATTTCCTTTACAATTACGTAGGCGAAATACATTTAACACCTGTTCACAGCGCGAAGTAGTTCGTGTAATATCCTTATTTATATATGCACTTATCACTACATCCGTATGCAGTACTCAATTGTTTCTATATCTTAAGTACGCTTATATGTAGATATTCTAGTAGTAATATACTAACGGTTACTAAATTGTATACTTATATATATACACATATACAATTTTTATTATAAATATTCACGATTACTTTTTATTTTATAAAATAAATTAATAAAAAAAACAATTGCTTTTATTAAGTAACTAATAAAGATATTATACTACATCCTCTCTCATTTTTTTACAAAATATGAGAGAGTTGTTAGAGAAATATGGGGCATATCGAACGTTCTGTGACCTTAATACTCGTTTAGCGATTAAACTTTTTAATTAAGCTGCCTGTTCACACGGCAAATGAGAAGAGGTGATTTAGGTATAGATGGATCAGTTATTACATTTCTAAGTATTTCTTTTTAAAATTAATAAAACAATAATATTGTGGAGTTGTAATCGAGTTGGGCTTTCGTTCTTACTTGGGGTGTGTTATTGGCATTTTGTAAAAGAGATGCAAGGGGTGACATCTTTTTTAATATAGATTATCTATATAGATTTCCATATTTTGTATTCAGACGAATATTTGGAAATGTTTGTACCATTGTCCTTGTTTTATTTTCTCATCTATCCTGGAGTTGATGACAGTGGTTATCGATTCTTCCGATTTCATCACTCATATCATTAGGTAATCAGCATCAAGTTTTATTTCATCCTCATTTTCAACATTATCATTTATAGAACGGCTTCCATTTTCAGGTTTAAATGAAACTATTTTACCAAAATAGCGTTATAACTTAACGATTAACATTTAACGTACGTTTTTGTATGATACTTCAATTTTGAACACTTTATACTTAAGTCACAAGCGATTCTATTACCCGGCTAACCTTAACCCAATATTTTATTTACCACCAGTGGTAGACTTCCAAGTAAATACAAATGACAAATTTTCCACTTTACAAATATTTCAAAATCTGTAAAAAAAATTACCTTGATACAATAATCTAACATAATATAACAATTTATTTGAAATTCAACGGCACAGAACCTTCTCATTAATTCAGACACGAGACCGCGCAGAAAATATCATAAATGAGCTAAAAGTTGTATTGTAATGTTAATTATGAATTTTCCTCACAAACCTTTAATATTTTCTAAATTACTCTCACTTCCCACAGTTTCGAGTTAATTAAAATGTCTGCTCGAATTAGACTAAAAGGACTAAAACCAATCGCTTACTTAAATTACAAAGCTATACCTTGCTACTTTTTAATCTATTTTGATATGTCTCAGTATATGATAGTGGAAACGTGGAAATCCTAACGTAAAGACACTCTGTTCTCCACTTTTCCAAATTATCGAAGCGAATTAACATATTTATGAGGACCGTCGTGGCGCAGAGGCGTAAGCGTCTGCCTGTAACGCGACGGTTACTGGGTTCGATCCCCAGTCGGAGAAGATGGATTTTTCTATTTCCATTTTCTTCACTCTGGCAAACTAGGCAAAGCGCAGCGTTGAGTTCCGCTACTCAACACGCAATGCCTCAAAAACGGCGGAAAGCGGGGACGGAGAAAGCAGGGGCTAAGCAACGGAGTGTCTTAACACTAGGTTCCCACAGTCCCTGTAGTTCCCTCTGCCTACCCTGCCTTGTGCGGGATAAAGCGTGAAGCTAAAAATAAAAAAATAAAAAAAAAAGAAATTAACATATTTATCTATGAAAATGAAAAAAAATTACAATATATTTATGAATTACCATACTTGCTTTGCTCATCCACTTACTTACTTATTTACTTGCCATATCACACTTACACTCGACCTGGCCTCTATATATAGATACTTTACGACAGCAATAGCAGACTTTGTATTTATATATAAATAATTTATAGGAAAAAATTTTTAGATAAATGATTACTATTATTGTCAGTCTACATAATAACTATCAATTTACGATAACTTTCAATATCCAAGTTAAATCATTACATATTTTACGCCATTGTGTGTGATTTATAGTTAAAATGTTGTAATCTACATTTTCTGCCTTAATTTTGTGGCAAAACTCAACACAGCTTGCCAGAGAAGAGAAGTCAGAATAATTCGAGTGGAAATCAAACCCATGAACATTTATTCAGTGTTTTATGACCTGATGGTAAATTACCAAATAGTTAATTGAATTACTCAAATAAAAGTATATAATTTATTAATATTATTTGGCAGTCATATAAAGCCTGTGTTGATATTAATTTAAAATGTTACGCACAAACGTGTCGAAAGCAACCTTTTACAGTGAATTATATTAAAATTTCTCAATATAAATTCGAATGAATTTGTATTGAGACGAGACATGTTTAACAGTTAAAATAGTTACCTCTGATATATTAAACAATTAATAAACAGATTTTTGTGTTTGTTTGTATGTAGATTTTTCGCCCGCGATATATAGTTCATTATAATAACTGAAAGACTTCAAAAATGAAATTGATTTTATCTTGTCAAACAAACCAGAATTTTTTCAAAACATCGAGACGTTAAACCTGAACTACAATTCGGACCATAGATAGTTAGATCAACAATAACATTAAAAAGACGGAAAATATCTAGAGTGAAATTTACAAATAGCCAAATTAGTAAACTTAAGAGCGAAGATGAAATAAACAAGTACAATGAAAACCTATTATTACAACTCTCTCATAGTCCAGCCTCAAGAGAAAACACCTCGGTACAATATTGCTATAACAGAATAGAAGAAGCCATCACTTCAAGTCTAAAAGTAGCTCGCCTAAACAGAGAAGAAAACAAACGACACAAAATACTGTCGGCAACTACAGTAAGGAAGTTAGAAAGAAGAAAGGAATTACAGAGTACTAAAACAAATCAAAAAGCGAGAAAAATGAACTCTCTGCATTATACAAAGTAGTGAACAAATATATCAAAGCCGACTACTCAAAATACAGACAAGACACAATAAAAGAACATCTTCAAAGCACTGGAAGTACAAAGAAAGCCTACAAGAGATTAAGAACTAATACATCTTGGATAGAGGGACTCAGAAAAAATAAAACAGAACTTTACACTAGAAACGATATTATTACCATCGCAACAGAATTTTACAAAAAATTATACAGTAAACAGGAAAGCACAACCATAGATATCGAAAAAGTAACAGTTAGCACACAAAAAAGAAACATAAAACCGATAGATGAATCAGAAATAACAGAACCAATAAATAAACTAAAGCTAGATAAAAGCCCTGGAACAGATAACATTCCCAACGAAGCACTGAAAAAAGCTCACATAATTCTATCTGAACCATTAGCTCATCTTTTTAACATGATTCTACAGAATTCTCCAACACCGATCCAATGGTCAGAGTCGAATATTATACTAATATATAAAAAAGGTGACCCTAAAGACATTGGAAACCAATTAGCATGCTACCGAGTCTATACAAATTATTCTCCTCAATTATTAATACAAGAATTAGTCACACATTGTTAAAAAAGCAACCGGTAGAACAAGCTGGATTTAGAAAGGGTTTCTCAACCGGCGACCACATCCACACACTTGAAATTATCATGGAAAAGTATCAGGAAAACAAAAGAGAACTATATATAGCATTTATTGACTACCAAAAAGCTTTTGATACAATAAGACATACAAGCATCTGGGAAAGCCTCACGGAACAAGGGGTCGATGATACATATATAAAAATAATAAAATCTATATACAACAATAATAAGGGTAGAATTAAATTAGAAACCTTAGGCCCGTGCTTCCCAATAGAAAGGGGAGTTAAACAAGGGGATCCTATGTCGCCAATACTATTTATAGCAGTCCTCGAAACAATTATAAGCAAACTAGACTGGAGCCAACGAGGATTATACATAAATTATTAGAATATGTCGAAAAATATGTATATCTGGGAAAATGTATTACTTTTGAAAGGGAAAACAAAAACATAGAAATAGAAAGAAGAGTTCAATTGACATGGAACAAATACTGGAGTCTTAAAGACATTTCTAAAAGTGATATGCCACTTCCAATAAAAAGTAAAGTCATGAATGTGTGCCTTCTCCCATGTTTGACATATGGTTGCCAGACATGGAAATTTACTGCAGAAACAAGGAAAAAGATCAACGTTTGTCAGAGAGGACTCGAACGAAATATGTTAAGAATAAGAAAACTCGCCAAAATACGACACACATAATAAGAAAAAAGACCAAAGCAACAGACGCATTGAGGCACGCACAAAGACTGAAGTGGAAATGGGCTGGGCATGTTGCTCGGCTTGCTGATTCCAGATGGACAAAAGTAACAACATTTTGGAAAGGACCAACAGGCAAAAGAAAAAGAGGAAGGCCTGTCACGAGATGGGAAGATGATATTAAAAAAATAGCTGGTCCAAATTGGAGACAAGTAGCTCAAGACAGAGCAAAATGGGCATCACTGGAGGAGGCCTATACCCATTCTGGGGTTCCAGTAGACTAAAAAAAAAAAAATAAAAAAAAAAAAAAAAATGTATGTACAAGTATATGTATGTATGTGGATGTATGTATGTGTGTATGTGTGTATATGTATATGTATATATATATTAAAAGTAGAAAAATAAAATAAATATATTTTTTTAGGTAGCACACTATGTATGTAGCATGTATTAATAAAAAAAAAAAAAAAAAAAACGAGAGATGTTACAAAAAGCTTAGATATAAATTCGTATATATGTATATAACATCTTAAAAGATAAATATATAAAACTATTCTTTAGGTTATATAAAAATACATAAAAACTTAGTTATAGCATACTTGTGTAAGTTAGTATTAGTAACTTAGAATAAACTAGAAATATGTAAATAACGTACTAATACATTAATAGATATAACAAAATGTAAAAAAATCTACAGGAAATAAAAGGCTTTTTTATTTTTTTATTTTATTTTATTTTATTTATAATAACTGAATAATTATGATGTAAGAATAGACTAACGAATGGAGAAGTTAATAAAAAGCTTCTTCGCAAATTTTTTTCAGAGCTATAAGTACTTATATACGAGTATAACATGTAAAAAGTATCGTGCGGTGAACGTCACAGTAGTGAGTACATTTATAGAAAAATAGAACTTTGGATAACATGAAATTATAGAAACTACTATAAATGTACTCACTCATATATTTAATAGTTGTTGTTGGCGTAACGCCGTGGAGTCATTTTCCACCATGAAGAATAAATTGTTGTTATTTTTCCATTTAGGTAAAAAAAGTTTGAAAGCACAGCGTTGAGTTCCGTAACTTAGTATGCAGTCTCTAAATTCAAGCAGACAACAGTAGACAGAGTGTCACAGCACTTGGATTATTTCGTCTATTCTGCTTTAAAAAGTTAATAGGTATAAAATATGATATTTATATAAAAACTAATATAGTTTAATGATCGAGCAGCTCAGCTAACAAGTATTTATTAAAAATATGTATAATCCTGGGAATGTATGACTTGTGAAGGGACAACAAAAAAACCTAGAAATAGAAAGACGAGTTCACTTGCATGGACAAGGACTCTGAGTCTTAACGACATTCTACAAGTGACTGCCACTATGCCATAAAGTAAGTCATTAATGTGTGCCGTCTCACTGTTTTGACATTGGTTGCCAACATTGACATGGACTGGCAGAACAAGGAAAAAGATCAACGTGGTTGTCGAGAGGACTCGAACGAACTATGTTAAGAATAAGAACTCGCCAAAATACGACCCCACATAATACATAACAAAAGACCAAAGCACTAGACGCATTGAGGCACGCACCAAGACTTGAGGGAAAGGGGCTGGGCATGTTGCTCGTCTTGCTGATCTCCCTGACAAAAGTACCAACAGATTTTGGAACAAGGACCAACGGCCAAATATAGAAGAGGAATGCCTGTCACGAGATGGGAAGAGTATAGATTAAAAGAATAGCTGGTCCAAATTGGAGACAAGCTCAAACTCACGACAGAGCCATGGTCATCACTGGAGGTAGGCCTAATACCCATTCTACTTCTGGGTTTCCAGGTTAGACTAAAAAAAAATAAACTAAATCAAAGAAAAAAACAATGTACTTTACAGTCATGGTATGTAGTGGCTACTGTATTTATTTTGTAATTGGTGGTAGAGAGTCTTGTGGTAATATGTATTATAAATATGATTAAAAAGTGCATAAAAATAAAATACATATTATTTGTTTTCAGTCTGTAGCCCACTATGTATTTAGCATGTACTTAATAAAAAAACAAAACAAAAACATATAATGTTCCAAAAACTTAGATCGAAAATTCGGGTATATATTTATATTACCATCTTAAAAGATAAATCTAGAAACCTATTCTTTAGATTCTATACAAATACACTAACATTAGTTACGCATACTTGTGTAAAGTTATTATGTAGTACTTAGAATAAACTAGAAATCATTTACAATAACGTACTAAGAATTCCAAGATATACACAAATTAAAACACAATCTACCGGGAATATAATTCTTTTTTATTTTTTTATTTTATTTTATTTTATTATATAACGAATAATTATGATAAGAATAGACTAACGAATGGAGAAGTTAATAAAAAGCTTCTTCGCAAATTTTGTGCTTTCAGAGCTATAATCTTATATACGGAGTATAACATGTAAAAAGTATCGTGCGGTGAAAACGTCACCGGTAGTGAGTACATTTATAGAAAAAATAAGACCTTTGGATACATGAATTATAGCCACTACCTATAAATGTACTCACTCATATATTTAATAGTTTTTTGTTGTTGGCGTAACGCCGTGTGACTCATTTCCACTATGTAGAATAAATTCGTTGTTATTTTTGTTTCCATTTTAGGAAGTAACAAAAGTTTTGAAAGCACAGCGTTGGTTTTCCGTAACTTAGTTATGCAGGTCTCTAAATTCAGCCGACAACAGTCGACAGAGTGGCATACCACTCGGATTTTTCGTCTTTCTGCTTTTAAAGTTATTCAGTCTACAACTAGACATTTTATTATACAAACTATATATAGTTGAACGTGACCGAGTAGCTCACTGACAAGTTTTATTAATTTAGTTACGAACTATGTTTTACTAAACTAGTTCCTTACTGTCTGGTTTAAATATAATTCTAATAATTATAAAATAGGCCTAGGCTATCTTTTTCGCTTTTATTGTTCAAGACGGTACGACTTTTGTAAGAGTAGTCAAAAAACGCATCATGTATATTTATAATACCCGAGATAACTTTAAACATGTAAGATAATTATGTACAGGTAGCATCAAAAGGGTAAAAGAGGATCATAAAATATAGATTCATTCGATAAATGGACTATATAACATAACTTAACTTCACGTTTTATCGCTAGAGAACGAACGAAGCACAAAACGCTGCGGTCTCTGTATATTTCTTTCGCCTCTTCCACTGTCATCAACCTACTGTTTAATACAACACATATTAATTTGAATCTGTAGTTGCTGAGATAAATGCGAGCGATAAATGTGAACCGAATATTCTCTACAGTTTTATAATATTAAGTTTAGTAGACATACACATTAATAACATTACGTGTAAACTCACGGTTGGATGCCGCTTTAATATAAACATACAGTATGCCGCTCTTTAAATAGCAACATAGCTAAAGGTGTCTAAATTAAATTAATTTTAGCTCAAAATACAGCTTTTAACGTAAATTATTCAAAATAACCACTCATTTTAGAATAATTCTTAATTAAATATGAAAAATGTGTTATGAAATTTCTAACTTAATTACTCGTGAAAAGTTAAAAGGTTTACATTTTAAAGATATTTTCTTATTTATGAGTAAATATACTGTGAAAATTTAACGTGACGTTTAGTTAATGTTGGTAGATGTGCTCAATGTGTAAATATAATATACAGCTTACGAGCAGCTTCAGGTTGCAGTTTAGTTGCCGCATAATGAGTATGAGAGGTCTGTAAGATTTTTTCTGGATCACTTATATGTAAAATTTTCTATAATTGCACTTGAACGTACCAAGCTAATCAAATTTCCCTTTCCCATATGTAGTTAACGATTAAATAGAGTCTTCATCTACAGGCAGCACGTCCGCAACATTCTACATGAGACAAAGTTTGACGCCAACATGTGGTACAGCAGATATTGCTAGCACGTAATCCATGAGATAGCCGTTTTCTAAGAATAATATAACTTATAGATGCAGAAGTAATGTAAAAGAAGTTTTATATACATATGTAACTAATTATTTGTTGTAATTTGACGAAAAGTAAAAGTCATTACTATTCTACATTAAAACAAATAAAATTTATCATATATTACAAAAATCGGCAATATATTATGTATTTGTAACCTAAAAATATTTTTACTTGCACAGTGTTAAATAGAAATTATGTACAAAAAATGTTTAAGTATCAGTAAAAATTTTCACCAAGTAATTATTTTTAACATTATTAAGGGAGCGTAGCTTCGTAGAAATCTCCCAATAGAGCTGCTAAGAATGAAATTGTAACTATATTGTAGAAATTCAAAGGAGTTCTTTCTAATATTAGAAACATTTTTATTTTAACGGACAGTAATTTCTATTATTCTTTTTTAATAGTATACACATATTTATCAACATACATGAAACTACTCATTGAAAATTGTTAAAATTTGACATGTGAGTTTCATGGCGATGGCAGGTGAACTACGAATTGCCTATGGAAATGGAAACAACGTGACCTTACGCTTTACTTTTCTATGTAAATATGGGAAATAAAAGGTTACTATATTGGTAGAACAATTGGTAACATATTATTGTTTTATACTAAACAATGTAACACTGTAAATAAATATAAGTAAAAATATATTTTAATTCACCTATTATAATCGCTTCGCACCGCTTCATACCGACCTCAGCTGGATATTGAATTAACACAACGCCACACTGTGGAATTTTTATGACAGAGGGATTTTTCTTGCTTCTGTAATATTTTTTGAGGTCGCTGTCGATTAATATTTCCATTCTATACAAGTGTAAGTTCTTTTACTTTGGTTATATCGTTGTGCAAAATATATAAAATGCTATCTATATACACTTTACAGCCTTGAATTCTGCCAAATTACAAACACTCTCTTTTCCTACTCACTTTGTTTTACGGAGTGGGGAAAGTGATAGTGATAATTTCTTTTTCTTTAAGTATTAATTTCAAATCTTAACTAAAAAGATCATATAGATATATTAGTACATAATAAATATATAAAAAAAGACAACGTCCTTCTATATCTGTATGTAAAGGTACGTAAAACAATTTTAAAACCCTAGCAGCAGTATTCGACGTAACAATCCATCAATCAACTTCGTATGGAAGTTTTTTGCTATACATTCAATTTTTAATGTATATTGTAGTTCACTCGCATAGAATGAGCTTTGTGTTAATTTTATATACCTACTTATATTTAAAGACTGATCTAAGGTTATTAAATTTATAAAAAAAATATAAAAATTTATTAAATTTGCATTTTCTTTCACTAAAATAAGGTTAATACTTAAAAGTTGCTATACATGTGATACATGTTATTAATTATTGTAAACGCTACGTTTTATATACTTATTTCTTTTTCACAAACTTAAAATTGAAACAAATTGATTGAGTTTAATTATGTTTTTTTTTTAGCTTCACGCTTTATCCCGCACATGGCAGGGTAGGCAGAAGGAACTGCAGGGACCGTGGGAACCTAGTGTTAAGCTTTCCTGCCCTGCCTGCCCTGCTTTCTCCGTCCCCGCTTTCCGCTGTTTTTCGAGGCATTGCGTGTTGAGTGGCGGAACTCAACGCCGCGCTTTGCCTAGTTTGCCAGAGCGAAGAAAATGGAAATAGAAAAATCCATCTTCTCCGACTGGGGATCGAACCCAGAAACCGTCGCGTTACAGGCAGACGTTGCGCCTCTACGCCACGACGGTCCTCAATGTACCTAGTTCTCATTAGAATTTATTGCAAAAGGTAAAGCTGTAAAGTATCACAACAGATTTGAGTACTATTAGCATTTATAATATTTTGTTATTCTATGATTTGAAGTTAAAATTAAAATTGAGATGTTTGTTTAGTTTTCAGTTAGTCTCAAGTATGAAGATAAAAGAGGCCTGTGTTTATATAAGAGATCTAGAACCTCAAATTTGTATTGAATGATCTTGTAAATGGTTTCTAAGACTTACAGTGTAATAGACCAGGAAGTAAATTTTAAAGACTATATATGCAAATTCACTGTAAATATGATCAAGAGAGAGATATGAGAAAAAAAAGTTATTAAAAAATATTGTTAAAAATTATATTAAGTATTGTAGAATAATTATCCTCAAAATTTTTTCCATAAAGCCAGATAATCTGCAATTGGGGAATCAGAGAATGAAAAGCTAAAACGTTTTATTACATGTTTATAATTATGTATTCTCCAATTTCTTTACTCTTTTGTTTCCAAATCAAGTAATTGTCGACGTTGTTAATATAATGGCGAGTCCTGTCCCGTCCAGCTTTATACAAAGGCTTTTTAACTAGTCCAGTCGTTTATGAATTAAAAAGGTTTTCTTGCAGGTGAGTGTGGAGAATGTAGGTTTATGCGTACATGTATCGCGTATGTTTATTTTAGTCTGACGCACTAGTCTAGCCTCTACCTTCACTTGCGTGAACGATTGTATTAAAATATTTATACTGTACTATACTTTACTGTAATATTTTAAAGTAAAATAATTTTCATTTCGGACAAGGAGCTGCGTTGAATTACGCATTTCAATATAAATTTCATAACGTGAGGTTAAATACAAAATTATGTATTATTTCCGTTTTTTATTATAGCTTAAACTAGTTAGTTGTGATTGCCTGAATAAACACTAGACGTAGCGGTGTAAAGTTTGCTTTGTCAGCTGAGGATTTAGGCAACTATAAATATGCAGTAATTGTAGGATGCGGTTAAGAGTCCGTCCGAGCCAGGTACATGATAGGCTTACAATCTATTTATATGTATATGTATTTGTATATATGTACATATGTATATATATTCATAACCAAACTTTTACCCATATATCTTATTTTCGAAATAAGTGCTTGGAATTTTATGTACATATATACTACATATTTTTATGGTACAATTAACAAGTTTCTTAACATGTGCATTTGAAGAAAAACAATTTTCTGCTTTATTACAAAGAAATTATATTTACTTGTTGAAGAAAAGCTAAAGCTAAAGAGACATATTTTGTGTGTTATAAAAACATATTAAGTATTTACATATAATATAACAATGCAATATTAGTATACATGTATATCGTTCACTGCAGATCTAAATATTACGCAGCTTTTCCCTACTTTTATGAAAGAATAGAGCGTTACTTCGCAAAATTCTTTCTTAGTAAGATATGTTCTTTTAATAAAAATGACACCAAATAAAATGTATGTCATATCCAATAAAAGCACAACGTATATGTTTTTGGCACATTCGGAATAATTAGCAGCTCGTGTCTCACGGTCTGCGGGTAGGGCATAAATACGACTGAAACCTCTTTGAAATACGTTCACGTACGTACATACGTTGTTCTGACCGCGGCTTCACTTGTTGCGTGTTGTTTGTTCAATTTTCTTCTTTAATTATCCTATGTATATATGTATGTCTAGTATCAGATCTTGTTTATATAAAAAAACATAATAAATATATTAAAGCTGTCTTTAAACATTTTTGCGGGTAATACTCAAAAATATGAATAAAAGATCTATCAGCATGTTATATATATGGTAGTTAACGTCTAGTTCACATATGGTAACGTATGGTTAACATATGGTAGCTAACGTCGTTTAAGTAGACTTTAAAATATATAACTGTTAAATATTGAGGACTGTTGTGACGCAGAGGTACAGGGTCTGCCTACAGACACAACGGTTTGTGAGTTCACTTCTAAGTTACAGAAAATGGATTATTTTAATTTCACTTTCTTCACTCTAACAACTAAATAAGCACGGCGTTAAGTTCCTCCACTCAACACGCCATCGAAAGGCGGAAACCGCGCGGTGGAAATTTCCTAAGACATATATATATTTGTACTTCAAAACACCGTATGAAAAATACATCTATTTTTTTTTTTTTTTAGCTTCACGCTTTATCCCGCACATGGCAGGGTAGGCAGAGGGAACTGCAGGAACCATAAGAACCTAGTGTTAAGACACTCCGTTACTTAGTCCCTGCTTACTCCGTCCCCACTTTCCGCTGTTTTCGAGCCATTGCGTGTTGAGTGGCGGAACTCAACGCCGCGCTTTGCCTTAGTTGCCAGAGCGAAGAAAATGGAAATAGAAAAATCCATCTTCCCCGACTGGGGATCGAACCCAGAAACCGTCGCGTTAGCCGCGTTACAGGCAGACGTTGCGCCTCTGCGCCACGACGGTCCTCTATTTATCTTAAACATACGTAAACTTACTGCCTTTTAATTAACATCTTATAAGAGCTACAGAATTCATACTCGCGCCTTTACTCTGTTGAATGCTCTTACGCTGACAGCATAATAGATCCTAGAATAGACTTGAATAGATGTACATCTATTCAAGTCATCATCTGACTTTAGTTATTATATCTGCACATTAAATTGGCTTCCCTTTGGACGCTGTTAATGGAGATGTTTATTCGTTTATTGTATTCTTAAGTATAAGAAAGGGTTGCTTTGAAGAAGAAATTTTATTGAAATATTATTTGTGGGTTTCATTTTCTTTATTGTTCTCGATGTTGGATCTTTTCAGTCTACCTGCAATGTGGCACTAGGATTGTATTTGCAGTCTGTACTGACTAAATGATAAAAAAATTAGATTAAGTTCTTCTTAGCTTTGTAATACAAAGTGCGTTTGATTCCGCCTATAAACAGGCAATGTCTTGAACGAATCAGTATTTTTAGAACTAAAAAGAAATATTTCGTAAGCCTACATTTTCCAACAGTCCCAGACCCACACCTCGCTGCTCATTGCACAGGCCTTAGGTCAGACTCTGACCGGCGACCGACATTATACGCGTATCTATGTATGTGTTATGTACATCTGTATGTACGCATAGTTTGACATTTTTTCGTTTTACTTTAATATTTTGGGATTTATTTATTAAGACTCTTTTGTCAGTTGGACCTGTCTCTGTCTGAATGTCTCCAGGGTGTATCTCATGAAGTGATAATAATATAGTTCAGTCATTACTATAACAAAAATTACTAAAAACAGAATAAAATAAATATTTTGAGGGAACTCACATCCAATAGACATGCTTTTATGCTTTTCCATATATAATGGAATACGTGGCTGGCTTTGCACAGATTCACGTGCTGTCAAGTGGGATAGATTCAATGGACTCTTCTTTTATATAGCTCCTAAGTTATGAATTAACAACATTGCGCCACCACAATTTGCCGTTTGGTCTAGCTATTAATAATAATAATTATATTTTTTCAAGGGCTCCACGAATTTTCTATTCTAAAAAAATAAAGTAAAAAAGAATAATAAAAGACTGAACGTTTAGTTTCAGTTATCAGAATATATATTTCTAAAAAGAATTATTTTGTGTACTTAAAGAAAACATATAAAAATTTGAACGCAGCGGGACTCGAACCCGCGCCCTCCTGCGAACCGTGCAGGCGCTCTCACCACTGAGCCATGCGTTCTACATCACGCCGCGTTGAAATTCTTATATGCGTTTATACAACTTATATCGTTGTTAGCATCTCTGTAGGGAGATTTTTACAAATTTCCGCTACCCAAAGACCATTACAAAGAACAATCGTTTGGCGAGAGAGAATGCTATTTTTATTAAATATTTTTGATGATTTTTAAAGTGTTAATCCACACTGAGGATAGAAAAAATACTTAAAGAAAACATATAAAAATTTGAACGCAGCGGGACTCGAACCCGCGCCCTCCTGCGAACCGTGCAGGCGCTCTCACCACTGAGCCATGCGTTCTACATCACGCCGCGTTGAAATTCTTATATGCGTTTATACAACTTATATCGTTGTTAGCATCTCTGTAGGGAGATTTTTACAAATTTCCGCTACCCAAAGACCATTACAAAGAACAATCGTTTGGCGAGAGAGAATGCTATTTTTATTAAATATTTTTGATGATTTTTAAAGTGTTAATCCACACTGAGGATAGAAAAAATACTTAAAGAAAACATATAAAAATTTGAACGCAGCGGGACTCGAACCCGCGCCCTCCTGCGAACCGTGCAGGCGCTCTCACCACTGAGCCATGCGTTCTACATCACGCCGCGTTGAAATTCTTATATGCGTTTATACAACTTATATCGTTGTTAGCTCTTTGTTGTGTTTGTTCTTTGTAATGGTCTTTGGGTAGCGGAAATTTGTAAAAATCTCCCTACAGAGATGCTAACAACGATATAAGTTGTATAAACGCATATAAGAATTTCAACGCGGCGTGATGTAGAACGCATGGCTCAGTGGTGAGAGCGCCTGCACGGTTCGCAGGAGGGCGCGGGTTCGAGTCCCGCTGCGTTCAAATTTTTATATGTTTTCTTTAAGTATTTTTTCTATCCTCAGTGTGGATTAACACTTTAAAAATCATCAAAAATATTTAATAAAAATAGCATTCTCTCTCGCCAAACGATTGTTCTTTGTAATGGTCTTTGGGTAGCGGAAATTTGTAAAAATCTCCCTACAGAGATGCTAACAACGATATAAGTTGTATAAAAGCATATAAGAATTTCAACGCGGCGTGATGTAGAAAGCATGGCTCAGTGGTGAGAGCGCCTGCACGGTTCGCAGGAGGGCGCGGGTTCGAGTCCCGCTGCGTTCAAATTTTTATATGTTTTCTTTAAGTATTTTTTCTATCCTCAGTGTGGATTAACACTTTAAAAATCATCAAAAATATTTAATAAAAATAGCATTCTCTCTCGCCAAACGATTGTTCTTTGTAATGGTCTTTGGGTAGCGGAAATTTGTAAAAATCTCCCTACAGAGATGCTAACAACGATATAAGTTGTATAAAAGCATATAAGAATTTCAACGCGGCGTGATGTAGAACGCATGGCTCAGTGGTGAGAGCGCCTGCACGGTTCGCAGGAGGGCGCGGGTTCGAGTCCCGCTGCGTTCAAATTTTTATATGTTTTCTTTAAGTATTTTTTCTATCCTCAGTGTGGATTAACACTTTAAAAATCATCAAAAATAATTATTTTGTGGATTTACACATTTTTGTACTGAGCAGGCTAAATTCAAAGTCATTATGAGATTTATTAATTAGAACCATAACGAGTTTGTTGTTAATTAATGCACTATAAAGTGTTAATCGAACCTACAACGGTCAGGTGTGCAATTAATCACGATTACAACGACGTTAAACATTGAAAACAATTTTATTATTTCTTTTAAAGCTAAGTTACTGTACCATTTTAGCATTACCAAGTGAAAGCTTACAAACTGATCTGCATTGCCAGTGAGCTTTTAGCGAGAATTTAACCTTTAAGTGGGTGGGAAAAATGGATCAGTGTTGGGAGGTTCCAAAGCCTTATTACATTTTTTATTTATTACGAATACAATATTTAGACAAAAATGAAGAACTTAAAAATATGTAATTCTTTGTTTATTTTTTAATTTTTGAATTACAACATATTAAAAACTTATATCGACATATAAGTTTCAATAATTATGTTTGCAATAATCTTTGTATATGTTAAAGCTTATATCATTTAATAATAAAGTAAAATTATAATTGTTTGTTCAAATTTGTATATGTTTTCTTTTAGTATTTTTTATATCCTCAGTGTGGATTAACACTTTAAAAGTCATAAAAATATTTAATAAAAATAGCATTCTCTCGTCAAACGATTGTTCTTTGTAATGGTCTTTGGGTAGCGGAAATTTGTAAAAATCTCCCTACAGAGATGCTAATAACGAAATAAGTTGTATAAGAGAAGAGAAAAAACTGCTTAGCATTCCATGGATTCACCGTGCTGGTGCCGGGCCCATCGCGTTGTAGGAAGAGGAGCTCCGATCAGCGCTTGGGACTTGCGACCCAAGTGTAGGTTTAAAGGGGCCCCTTTAAAATGCATTAACGCTCACCTTCACTGTCCGAGCTCCTCCTACTACCTAACCAAATTCGAAATGATTCTGCTAATGCCGCCTTTGAAGTACGTTCTAGAAATGTATTGGTAATAGTTCTAGACAGGCCGAGATCTTTTAGCAAGCTATAGAGATTTCGCTGTTATACCTCTCGCTTCTACTTCCACCGCATATGAATTTACTCTAAACCTATTCCTGGTCAGTTCGTTAGTAGTTTTTGAAGTTATGACTTTTAGGGATATTTGTCTCCCACGGAACTGTAAGTTCTACCAGTACTACGCGTTTTAGATTTCGAGAATAAAGAAAAATATCCGGTCTAGATGACGAAACACCAATGTCCTCAGGGATATAAGAATTTCAACGCGGCGTGATGTGGAAGGCATGGCTCAGTGGTGAGAGCGCTTGCACGGTTCGCAAGAGGGCGCGGGTTCAAATTTTTATGTTTTTTTAAATATTTAAATTAACACATTTCGACACGGATTTTATATTTCATTCATAGAGTTTTGATACAAGAATGAAATGAAAAAAACAAGCTTCTATTCTGACTACAGTTAGAACCTAACTATGTACTACGAGTATTAAATAGAGAAGAAACTACGATGAAAAGTTGTTTAATTTTTCTTGTATAGCAATGTTTAGCTTATTTAAGTCTAGTCTAGCTCTGGGCTCTGTCTAGTGCTTCAGTATTGTTATTCAAAACTGAACACTGTATAGAGATGCCATATTCTTTACGTAATAAATTTTTTTTCTGTAGCTTCGCTTTCGAAGATTTAAAAATCGATATTAACTTTGATTATAAAAGCTTCAAAATATTGTTCTTTGTTTTTTTTTTATATAAAAAAGCTCACGTCACGTCTTGACATTTGCTAATGTATAATACTTAGATTTTTAGGACGATATTTCTGGGCTAGCTTTAATATAATATACAGTTATTAACCTCTTTTTAAAGAGTATAATCTTAACTTAACTTGACTACAAAAGCGTTGAAATGATGTGAATGGGGGCTGTTACAAGTAGCTAATAAGCTATAGTAACTAAAGTAGATTTGATAGTGCTTTTAAAATTTGGAATCGTTATATTGCAATGGAATGTGATTTTTTTTATACTTGGCCATATTACATTTTTATCTGATTTATACACATTCATTTGGATTTTGTAGGCGATAACTAAGCGTTATAAAGATAAAAAACTTAAAAGATTGACAGTTATTTAGTACTTCAGCGAAAGTAAAGTAAAACTTAGTAACTTAAATATTAATTTAAAAATAATACTCATTTTTAAGTACTTTGATACATAAAGCAAAAAAGTCGAGTGTAATAATTCACTTAATTAATAGAGCTCATTAAAATCATATTTTTAATTGATACAAATTTAATTTAATTTTAATTGAATCTTCGAACATATCAGGTTCACAAGACGCAGTAATAATTTGATTTTTTTTGTAATAAATCTGTAGTTATTATCATTTTATGATGTCCTATATAACGAATTAATTACTTTATATTTGAACTTATTCTTGAGTTCACTACACAAAGCTTTCAGTACTAAACTAAGTGATCCTTGAAGATGAAAGTTCAATCAAGTCTCAGTTTAATATTGCAATAGTTGCAGACTAAGTGGACGAGAAAATCGCTTAAAGATTAATTAATGTGAATTAAGCGTATCTGAGATTGGCACAGGGCTTGTAATTTAGTTATAATAGTAATGGACTATCGCTGGAAAAAGGAAATTTTTATTTATCTTTTTTTAATAAGTAAATTATGTGTATACTATATAACATTAACTGAGAGCTTAAAAAGTGCAGCGTTGAGTTCCGCCATTCGAATCTTAAAATGCATACTGTCATACAACTTAAAGGTTTTATTTAGAGCGAGGGCGAAGCCACGAGAAAAAAGTTAGTTTATTACACAGTGACTCGTTCGATGAGTCGAGAAGAAAATGTCATAGGCAGGTCACTAATTGATAGAAGCTTAAACGGCTTTTTCGCTATTTAGTTATTTATTATATCGAACTTCTTAATAGTTAAAGTTGACAGAGATGTTTTTTTAAGAGTTGTTTTTTTAAAAAGTACCTAACTATTAAAATAAAACAATTTTTATCTCATGTTTTGAGTGGCATTGATACATTGTGTGTGTGACTGTAGCCTTGTAGTTGTCGACTCATAATCTACTCTAAGATTAATTTATTTTTCATCCGATTTAGTAATATATAGGTGAAGACAAGGCTGAATTCTGATGACAAAGAAATTTGACACAAAAAAAGGACATTCCTATGCAGCTTGAAAATGAGTTAGTTTATTAAATAAGTAAATAAACTTTAGTAATCAATATCCATCATTCTTCATTTACCACTTCAAAGATATTACATATTAGGTACCTCAGCACTTGTAAAACTTGTTCGAGAAAGAGGCAAAATCAAGGTCACCTTCTAAGACAAATTACATAGAACAGAAAACAAATTAGATTTCAAATGAGCTTTCAATCACAATTAATATGTATGTATTTGTGAGACTAATGATCCCGGCTTTATTCATTGCATCGGTCTTACGACGAATTAAGCAACTTCATTATTGCCACAGTCTAGACTATTGGCGGCGTAAATGCAAATTGAAGGAAATAAGAAGATTTTGTCATTTTTACGTGGTTTTCAAGCAAAGACGCTTTAAAACGTTTTTGGGGTTAGAAATAGTCAACCCTAATATGTTTTTATAGCATTGAATGAAATTTTAATGTTACGTTTTATATAATAGCAATTAAAAACCTTATATACGAAGAGGATTAGCGGAAGAACTTTGTTCGATTTAAACTCAAAATTATAGTTACCTATCTATTACTCTGTGGATAACGTTGCGGTAGCGCAGCAGCACAGCGTTTTAATGTAAACGTGACGGTTGTTGGTTCGTTTTATACTCGTGGGTATATAAAAATATAAAGCATATTATTGTAGGCGACAAGCTCACACACAACTTCTTAAATATATATGTATTATTTATATAGCTTATTTTCTTGTTGATGGGTCAAAATGTATATTTAATTCTAATTTTAAATATTTATTACATTATATTTATAATTTTATGTAAAAAAGTTTTTTGATTTCAGGTCTTCGCATATTAAGAAAAAAATCATATTAAGAAAAAAAAATCGAATTTTGTCTTAAGATACTTTGCCTTCCGTTTTTCGCCTAAATAAGGAGCATTGTGTGTTCAGGTGCGGAACTTAACTAGCTTAATTTCCAACGAGAGAAAGGAAAAAAATACATAATAGAAAAGAAATCCAAAGTTCGTTTACATGTAATATTTATTATTAATATATTTTACGTTTCATATTCTTGTGAAATGTATTAGTTAAAGTGTACTTAAATTATATTTTGTAGTTAAGCTCGAAGTTTTCGCGTGTAATTTTTTACCTTCAAACTAAATTTTCGCGAGCAGGTCAACGCGTCAAAGCCTTTAAAAACGTTTTACTCTGACACTGAAAACCGAACTAGTTTATATTCAATTCCAAAATGTTTTATAAAAAGAGAATGGGAGCTATTCTGGATAATAGTCTTTTGTGTGAACTTTGAAAATATGTTATAAAATAGAGAAATAAAATGTTGGTAATAGTACTTTTTAACTGTAAAAAGTTTGAAGGCTTTTGCCGTATAGCAGGAGAGAAACAGAAGAACATAGTGTGAAGTTCACACTGTGAACCCACTCCGTTTCCTACACTTTTAAGATATTACCAGGAATAGGTTTAGAGTAAATTCATATGCGGTGGAAGGAGTAGTTTTGAATCAAACTGAGTAAACTAGCCCAAAGATTTCAGACAGAAGTTTATGAAATACTGCTTTTTCCTAATAGAATTTTAATAAAATGAATATCCGAAAATTATAATATACAACATATATGTATTATTTTTAATTTTTATAAAATGGCACAAATGTTTGTGGACTTACGCACTAGTATTTGATTAGTATGTAGGTATAATATAAATCAAACGTTCACGTTTCGTTAATTTAGCCACTTTTGCAAATATTAACTTTTTTTTTATACACTTTTGTAAATATTACTATACTATTTTTTAATAAATGAACTGAGCATTTTGCATACGCCGTAATATTCATATTGTAATTAAGGCTGGAATTTCGTTACAAATTTTGTGGGACACATTTACATGAGTAAACTTATTTAATAATTTATTAGAGGCGGTTTCGGTGCGGTTGGTTTGTGCTTGACTGAACACGAAAGCGAGAACTTGTGAATGTGATTGAATAAGACAATGACACCTATTTCGATTCGATTGTTCGTATATAGCGTTTTGTGTATTTCCTAGTGTTCATACTCTTCTCGTTGTTCATTGTTCGATTTACTTTATGAATATAAAAGTTTGGTAAGATTAGTAACGTTTGTCCGGAATAATTCCAAAAGGGCTAAACTGATTTTGAAGTAACTGTCACTGGAAAATAGAACAAATTTTGAAATTATAGTTAGGGCTACATTTTATCTCAAGATCCCGCAATATTAGGATTTGAGTGGGAAATATTTCGGATTTATATATAATATATTATATAGATAGATGTTGTACAAAACAACGTGCCGTACTATTCAATGATCATTATTGTAACATTGAAATGTTGGTTTCGCTTCACAAATTAGAAATGAAACGTCTCAAATACGATAAGGTTAATTATAATTACTGATATCAATATTAAAGATGTAAAGTAAGCTAAATGCAAAGGATTGTTAAGCAAACTGTAAGCCTGACGGTAGTGGGTTCTATTATTACTCGGGGAAATGAATAATATTTATACTTTTTCACGTGTGAACATGACTATGTCATATATAAATATTATTCATTTTCCGAGTAATGCATTCCGAGTAGTGCATGCAAACGAAGCATTGAGTTCCGCTACTCAACACGTAATATCTCAAAATAAAACTGCACTACTTGTATTTCGTAACTCTAGATATTAGATCTTTTAATTTATTCAGGTGTATAAATGTTTGATATTAATCTAAATTGGTACATTTTCAGTAACATTAAATATTGTAGCTAACATGTAAGAACGCTTAAAATAATTCTACAGAATTATTAAATAAATAAAATATATTAATTTTGAAATAATAAAACCTCTCAGAACATTACAAAGTAACTTCACTTCTTCAGCGTAGGTTTAATTACTCGAGCGAGTTAGATTAGTCAATCCGTCACAGCATTGTGCGCCTGTTTATACTGAGCTTAATAAGCTGTGGCCAAATTGCAGACATTAATCGTGTAAATGCAATCTGTTCAAGATAACACTGACATTTATATCTTCTTGTATAAATAAAACTAAAATATAGGTGTCCCCTGAAAATGATAGAATTATATTTTGTTAAAATGGTAAATTTATAATGTAACATGCATGTTTTTCTTTGTAGGTAAGTGCTTCTATTATTAGAATTTTTTTTTACCGCCATGGTGACTAATTGTTAACGTAACGATGGATAAATATTTGATTTTAAATGACGGCTTCAATTTCCATCATCGTCTATACATTTTAATTACTTCAAGACAAAAATAGATATATTAATATGAACGAAATTACTTTTACTTATATACAAATGTTTTTAATATATATTATGATTTATTTTAGTAGTTAGTGCTAGTTACCAACATCATAGTTATCTAAATTATAAAATACACCAAAATGGCTAAAAAGCCAATTTCAAAAAAAAAACAAACAACTGTCTCCGATTTCTTTTGTTGTAATTTTCTTCATAATAAATCAAATGAATTGAAATTGATTTTCCAAATATATTTCAATATATTGTAAAGTTAAAAAAATGTTTTTTAAAAAAATTAAACACAGCTTGCCAAGAACATAAATTAATTTCCCATACAAAATCACAAAATAAAATTGTAAACAAAGAAAATTCCGATATCTATTCGAAGACAGGGATTGTACCTATTGTTGTAAATATAAGAAGCACAGCGAAAACTCGGTGAAACCAAACATGTGGAAATATTACTGATTCGAGAATAGCGCAGCGCAGACGTGAGACTTGTGGGTTTTATTTCAAGAATTTGCTTAAAAAAGAATATGCTTAAAAGAAGAAGAAGATTTGCTTTTAAAACTAGAAAAAGATGTAATTTACTTTATTTCATATACTACTTTTTTTGCTTCTTACTTAGTTTATTCAGTAATCGGACTCTAGCTGTTATCAATTGTTTTATTTACAATCCAAGTGTCTTTCCTCAATTAAAACATAAATCACCGACTTTAAAATCTCAAGTCTGATATCATCTACGAAATATGTTAGCATTTTGTTCATGACTGCGAGATATTAGCACACGTTCAGAATTCATGACTTGCAGTTTATTCCCAGTATTGTCCAAGTTAAAATTATATTTAACTAAGAGAATTACGTGATGTCTAATTAAATTAACTTTTTTGTCTAACAATTGTAGTTCTAGTACTTTTCAGTTTAAAGTTAATTTTGTGTTGTACAAAAGTTTGTAGATTATTCGAAATTTGAGTTTTTATAGTTTTAAGAAAGACCTTCGGGAAGGAAATCAAGTCCCACTTCTAAAGTCAAAGTCAAAACAATTTTATTCAAAATAAGAAGAACAAGCTTCATTTTTTAAACGTCAAATAATTAATTTAATTTACCACCGGTTCGCTAAAGTGAATGCCTCAGATCTGAGAAGAACCGGCGTAAGAAACTCAGCGGGACTTAATCTGTTTATCTTTTTATTTTTTTAAATTTTTTTCTAGATAAGAGGTTAATGACAGCGGAAGAGGCGAAAGAGGTGTGCAGAGATTGTAGTACTTGGTGCTCTTTACTCTCTGGCTACCCTACCAGGGATAAATCGTGAAATATTTCTTTTTTAATTCTATTAAAGTAATCTTGATTAAAAGTAGGTTGGTCATTATGGGGCCGTGATGGTGGACTCAAAGCTGGGTTAGAGAAGAATAACTTACAAATATTAAACACATTTTTGTATAGTTAGATTAATGATAGTCTCTGCACTATTTTGTTTACATAACACTCAATAAACGCTGGGACTTTAGGAATATATTGTTGTAGTTGTCTCTATTTAAATTCCTAGATTTACGCACTAGAATTTCTTCAAATTTATATATCAATATTATTGTTCTTTCCTGCCTTTATAATATAATATAAACATGACAAACATATAAACTAAACATATAAATTAAAACATGAGTATCTATTTGTATTCAAATAGATGCTCATGTTTTAATTTATACGAAGACAAATTCGTGTTTTTGGTATTCGTGTTTTCGTGGCACAGCCTTAAGTTTAACTGGTAATGACTTGAAATTACTTTAAGTATAGTATATATAGTAGTCCCCATATGGCAGTATAAATAGAGAAAACCTTGTTGTTTCCTGTATACAGGATAGAGCGTGAGGTTATTTATATATTATCTCCTTATATTATATATAAGACACATATGCAAGGTTCTATAATAATATAATTTGTACTAGTAGAATTTCACTTTTATCAATTGAATCTCAAATTTAATACTGTTTTAGTAAAACACAGGTGTATTTATTGCCGCGGCATCCACCAGCTAGCTATAAATTGATCCAATAAAATATTTTATACGCAACAAAATTCCACTTTGTTATGTTTGTTGTGTACCGCGTTTCGTATGCTATTCTTTTTGCTTTTTAAAACTTGTATAAGTATTAATATTCATAGAATATATCTATTCGGTATATGCAAAAGTATTTAAGAAGTCTTTTCTTCTCTCTTCATTCAGTAAACACAGTATCCCGCCCGCCCAAACTTGAAGACATTGAATTAATTCCCCTTGTCGAGATTAATCCATAACCGTAGCGAATGTGATCAACCTCGCTACGAATCGCTACGACGGTTCCAAAGTCTAAATATTTTTTCTACTTAAAGTGATTGGAGTGTATATATAGATGATTCATATATTAAAGTAAATTCTTCCCTTTTTGTATACAATAATTTTCACGTGACATTTAAAACAACTATCACATATAGAAAAAGTCGTATATTATAGCTCTTTGTAACTCCTGGACATTCAAAATAACCTGGTGTACAATTTAAGAGCGTACTCCTGATACCATATCCTGGTACAATAGTATCGGTCGAATGTAGCGGCAAGAATAATTGTCGTTGTGTACCTACCATTCGGACTTTAATAACGCGTTTCAAATGTACTGTAGTTGTGTGAGTATTTATGTATGTATGTAGTTTAATATTGTTTGTGTTCCTTAATTGCTAGCTTACTTTCTTTGTTTTCATTTTTTTACCAGACAAAACCAAGTGTTAAGACACTCCGTTCCCCGATTTCCATCTTCTTCGTCTTATTGAAAGAACGAAGATAGTAAATTCATTATTTCTAAATGAATATTTTACTCAGTTTCTCTTAAATAAAATATTATCTATATATTTTTAATAATAATAATACGGCAAATATAAGTCATCATAAGTTTATAAGTACTTGTTCTGTAATACAAGTGGAATTGGGATAGTTAATAGGTCGTTCCAAGTATTGAAACATAGTTGAAATCAACTATTTCAATTCCATTACTTTAATATTGAAAATATTCAGCTTTTCCTATTCATAAAAATATAAATGTATAAGCATTCGCTTAAATTCAGATTCAAATCCAAATATTAATTCAGGCACATTTCAACAGTTACAATTGAAGCAATTTCTCATCATTTCACAATTCCTGTTAGAATGAAAGTCAAGAATAGTCAAAGTGGCCTTATCATTTCGAATAAAGGCTTCGCTAAGCTTGCAACTTTGTTTTGAACTTTCACATTCATCTACAGGATAGATTGTATAGAAGGATCCTTGCTACAATTGATTGCTCAAAAGCATAGATGCGTTTACCAAAAGGTAAAGCTTTAATAGCTTTTTATGTAGTATTGTGTAGTAGTACTTTCTAGGAAAAGTCAAAATCAAAAAGAAAAAAAAAAGAAAAACGGTAATGCTATGAAATTGTATATTCATATTTTGATTATATATTTTATGTCTATATATTCACTGTGATTAATTTACAAAATTTAGGAACCTTCAGGAGGTCTAAGGTTATAAGATCGAACGTTACTCCACCCTAAGGATAAAATTATTGTTTTACTAACTCTATAGCACTTAAATACTATTGAAAATAGATATATTATTATTTTTCTTTATAGAGTTTTCTTTATGTATTTTATTAGTTTAGTCTTCACGTTGTATCCAGCATGTAGCAGGGTAGGCAGAGATAAGCTAGTGGGAAAGTAACACAGTCCGTTTGACGATTAAAAGAAATTCAATTCAAATTCAATTTTAGTATGCCGAATAATAACGAATCTTATTACTTCTTATTTTGAATAAAGACTGCCTATTTACCAATAACTTACGCGATAAATTTCTAGTTCTAGAATTAGTTAAGTTTAAGTTTACATGTACAATGTTTTAGTAAACAAAATATATTTTCTATAGTAAAGATTTGTGAAAAAAAAAATTGTGCAATTCTATTCCTTGTTCGTATTGTGCACTTTAATAATATTCATATCAATAAATATTCTACCGAGAAAAAGACGTTGTCACGTAAAATCTTCGCCCGTAAAACCCACTTTACAGGCAACCATTTTTTTGGTAGTAGTTTATTGTTAATAGAATAGACTCAAACCTTATTGTCAAGACATTCTTTTTTCCTTTCTAAACCAGAACAATAGACACTGCGTATTGAAACGACACTCACTATTAAACAAATAAAACAATATATAATAATATTATCTTATGGCCCATATTATCCGCAGTTTCACGGAATAAGCCATATATTTGCTTGTAAATTAACAATTTAAGTAATTCACTAGATAACTCAAGAAATAAACAATTTCGTTTGCAAACGTAAACGTATCAATACGGCAGTTGCAAGTGATATAACTCACGTAGATTAGGGGACGCTGTGCATGAAGTATGCGTTGCTGATCATTGCGGCCACTGTGGCCATAGCTTATATACATGTAGTAAACTTAATTGGGGACCGTCGTGGCGCAGAGGTGCAATTTCTGCGTGTAACGCGACGGTTTCTGGATTCGAAAAGCGCGGCGTTGAGTTCCACTACTCAACACGAAGTGCCTCGAAAAAGGCGGAATGCGGGGACGGAGAAAGCAGAGACTAAGCAACAGAGTGTCTTAACACTAGGTTCCCACGGTCCCTGCAGTTCCCTCTGCCTGCCCTGCCATGTGCGGGATAAAGCGTGAAGCTAAAAAAAAACTTAATTAAGCAACACTTTTACTTTAAGCGAATGTTGTGAGTTTGACTTCTTTGTTGTTTTAACTCAAACGCGGCGTTCTACCACCTATAGACAACATCTACCACCTAATAGACAACATCGTAAATTGGATGGAAAATGGAGTATCTTAACGAAAAGAAGAAGCGAATTTAATGCACACTCAGGCGAGGTAATCTTTATTGTCTTCAGTCTTTAAGCTTAATTTCACAAAACTTTTATCTAAAATTCGGTAGATGTTGAAAAACAAAAAGGAATTATAGAATTTTTTTACTCATTAGAAGAACTAATAATGCAGACTTACATGTAACTTAATTAAATATTTCTAAGGAACCCTGTAAACATTAAACAGCTTCGCGCTTCTCTGTCACAAAATGGAAATTTATCATCATTACTCTACATACCAACCTCAGTCTATAAAAAAACATTAAACTAATAATACAAAATTGATGGTCACCGTAGTGTTTATGTACTTTCTGACGAGCGATAGTTGCGGGCCATTCCGTATTGCCACATACTCGTAAAATGGTTATTGTTGACAGAAGCTTTTGTTTAGAAAAATGTTATAAAGTTTTCTAAAATTATGAACTGCATATATATGTAGTATACGAAAAAGTGTCACAGTAACGTTATGTATGAGATATAATAAAATAACTAGAGCTTTTGACGGTATATTTTGTTGTAATATTTTTTTTGGTGCTGGATATGTGTGCTTGGTGGTTGAGGATTTTCATGTCATAAAGCTTTTAATTTTGACTTTAATTCTATGGCTAATGGGAGATAACTGAGAAATAGGCTTAACACATGACAAGTTCTAAGTGCCTGATATAATTGTTATCTTAATCAGAACTTCTGAATAACTTATGGACTATTCAATATACAAACAATGTTTCAATTAGCATAAGATGTTCTTGAGATCTGTGCGTTTAGCTAAATAAATAATTTTTGACATTATTTTTTACTGATAAAGTGATTATTATATTTTTTTGTATGTCTGACATTTTAGACAACTCCAGTAGTTATGTAACAGTCATTATGATGACTTTGGTGGTACTTGTCATAAAATTTATGCTATTTTGTTTTAGAATATCTAAATGAATGTAAACGTAAGTGATAAATTGGTAAGAAAGTAAGCTTCTAATTTTACTTACCAATTGTATCGTTTTACGTGTATAAGAATTATTACTTGTCTATAAGATTAACCCTTCAATTCAAATTCAGATCAAAGGAAAACGAATTCATTGCAGACTCAAAGAAAATCTTTACATAAATAAACTCTGAAAGTATTTTTGTATACAAGTCAAATAAAGCTATAGCAACCATCAGCTCAGAAAGTAGGTCCGCTAAAGAAAAAGGAACTTTATCAACAACTAATCATAAAAAAATTATTTAATCCAACATATCTCGATTATTAATACATTCATAATAATATACATAACTCTTGCTTAACATATAAGATAGTTATGATTTATTTATAAAAGTTATAGGTGAAACTTATTGCTTACTATATATATATATATATATATATATATATATATATATATATATATATATATATATATATATATATATATATATATATATATATATATATATATATATATATATATATATATATATATATATATATATATATATATATATATATATATATATATATATATAGGCGGTAGCCTTTCATCATCAGAATTAGACATGTCTTCAATAAGTTATAATGTGGAAACGAAAGACACATTCACAATGAAAATTTATTTAATCACACAAAATATGTCTCTTACAGAAAGTCACTAAAATATTGTTGCTAGCATTTAAGGAATCACTTAATTAATGTCTGCTAATTACTTTTGAAATAACAAGGCACAGGATTACATGGAACAATAGCGATTCGTCGCAAACGTGGTGCGCTTGCTGTTGACGTTCAAACCAAAAGTGAAGTTCAACATGGCTGCGCTGACCGTCGACACGACGCTCCGCCAGACTGACAGTTGTCAAATCTCGTTCCAATGTATTCTCAACAAAGAAGGCCAGCTATGCGCCGTCACGGCCGGACTGACTTTCGACCGTCCTCGGGCGCATCAGATTAAGTCCTGTAACAATGACACAATCAATCGGGCAGGTGTTAGTAAATCTACCCGCTCGCCCAACCTGACAAGCTACAATTAGGTCGTAATCTCATTGTCGTACAACAATAACTGTCTCAAAATTTAAAAAGCATGTGTCCTTTCGACCACTCATGGACCGGACGACATACAACAATAACTGTCTCAAAATTAAAAAAGCGTGTGTCCTTTCGACCACTCATGGACCGGACGGCACCTTTTTCCAATCAGTTAACAAATATCCTTATCCTTCAGGATCAATCCTCACATAACATTAATTTGGACCGGACGGGTGTGTCCTTTCGACCAGCCACACGTGCATAGCCCGGACGACACTGTCCCTAGGACCAATAAACACTTAAAGTTGGACCGGATAAATGTGTCCCTTCGACCAGCCACACATGCATGGCCCGGACGACACTATCCCTTCGACCAATAAACACTTAAGGTTGGAGCGGATGAATGTGTCCCTTCGACCAGCCGCTATCAGCTGCATGGCCCGGGCGACATTATCCTTTCGACCACCTTCCATACACCACGTTACTCGATGACTCAACGTCAACGTCATAGTTAAGTAGACATGAACTCTACTTGTCAAGCAATGCGTAAGCATACAAATTACACATATCATTAAGTTACGGACTGTCAAGGTCAACGTCAACCGCCGTCATGGCCTCCTCTTCAGTCATCAAACTAGTAGATATTTCAACTAACCCGTCATAACCCCTAGGTACTGGACGCAAGTTCTTGTAAGCGTATTTTAAAGTACGATGTGAACCGGTTATACTTTTCAACTCGTAACGATCATTATCTAATACAGCGATTATTACATAAAATATCAAGAGTGTTATAAAATTTCCTAGATAAGCCTCACTCGAAACCTGTGCCGTTGATTTTATATCGTCACCACCAATGGCCATAAGATATATGATATATTGCGCACAGTACCTGGGAACTTACTAGAATAGCTCTCTTTAATCAACGAGCAAGACGTTCCGCTATCAAACAAAAAGGAGACTGATTCACCGGATGACGTTCTCAAGGCGCCCCTCGGCAGCCGTTGTTCGCAGACATTGACCTCTTTCTTTGCAGTAGATCCACCGCCTTTTCCTTTTTCTTTACAATTTGTTGCGATGAGAAATGCTAGACCGCATATGAAGCAGATTACAGTAGAAATTTTCTCTGGGGCACGTGTTGTATTTGATGGATCTTGCTGCTTAGTTGTCCCAGAAGACTCTTCTCGAAGATGCTTTTTACAGTCGGCTTGCCGGTGTCCGGGGATGCCACAAAAATTACATTTACCAGGAAATCTTACGTCAACTATTCTAGGTCGCTTAAAATCAGGCTCTTGGATTTCCGTAGCTTCTACCCTTCGCTTTAGGGAAATGCCTCTTAAGATTCTAAACAACTGAGGTTTAGTAGTAACAGCATATGCATTTAGCTCACGGCGTATCAAATTATCCTTTTGACATAAAACCGATATAACAAACCCAGTTATAACATCTTCTGGCATTCGGGCTTTAGGTATAATTTCGATCATATTCCATAAGCGCAGGCCAGCTTCTGCTGCAGTTTCTTTAGTTCCAATTTGAGAACGCAATACTTCATCAAAATAGTCTTTGAATAATTTTGGTTTAGAAAATCTAGCCATCAAACTTTTTTTTTCCCCATGTCAGCTCATTCAAATTTAATTTAATCAAACAAGAATCTGCGCGCCCTTTTAGTGCATTAGTAAGAGCCATAACTAAATCTCCACCTTGCTTAATGTTTATTCAGTATTATAAGCTCTGTAATCTCGCACCAACCTTCTATATCCGCGTCTGCATCATCTGGATTAAACTCTACAAGTTTCACTGCAGTAGACTGGGCACTAATAGTTGCCGGTGGTTGCGTCGTTGCTAACATTCGAGTAAGTAATATTTCCATATTATTTAACATCTTTAATGCGCTATTTTCGTCAGGTTCGTAAGGTTTTTCCTCGTTCGGTAGCGCATGGGAACCCACTTCTGATATAGGCGGTAGCCTTTCATCATCAGAATTAGACATGTCTACAATAAGTTATAATGTGGGAACGAAAGAATCACCAATGTCACAATGAAAATTTATTTAATCACACAAAATATGTCTCTTACAGAACTCCCTACGTGCCATTTCAAAACATTCTCTCCGATTTATTCAATTAAGAGCGAATGCTCTCTTAATTTGGTTTTAATTTCAATAGAAACGAAGTGGTTACAGCATTACAAAAAATAATTTAAGTAACAATATATTATGAAATTAATAAAAAAACGTTTGAAAATTAAAGAAAAATCTGAAACTCATTCAAATAACGCTTCTGGTCCTTAATTATTTTCAGCACATCAAATTGAATTCAGAAAATTCCCTTATGAAAGAGTCGGCCAGATTTAATTGACTATTCATGTACTGATGAAACTGAATGGTAATTCGAAATAACTTCGCCTTTTAATTGGCGTTCCATACATGTCGTTTTGTACAACAGGAAGTAAATTTTCATACTATTTGCTATTAATAACACGTCTACTTAAATATAGGCTTGTGATACACTAAAACATTAATTGAGTTTGTAAAATGGTAAATATATAATTAAATACGATAAAAAGCTTAAGTTAGCCTCGCAAGAAGTACTTTACTTAAAATCTTCAAAATACTCCGTTCTAGATTTTCAGTACAAATTGGAGATATTAAAGGGAACAAGAATGGTGGAATATTAAGGTTTGTCAAATCAAAGCGTTATCAAATTATTTACATTCAGACACTGTGCTTTATGATATTATTAAATATCCTAAAATCAACAAACAAAAGAAGTAAACTATTATGATATATGTACAAGTGCAATAAATATAGTATGTGACTATTGTAGCTTAGCAGCACAGCTTTTGACTGTAAACGGCTTTGGGTTCAGTTCTTACTGAAATAAATAAATTATTTCCATTTTCTAAGATAAGACAAAACGCGATATTTAGCCTCACAGCGTGAAGTCACAAAAAGCTACAATACTACCAGTATCACGTTACAGAATAGCATTATCAGACTTTCAGGTATTTATAAGGTAGTGTCATAGTAAATGTAAATTGTGTGACACAGTTTATTGCTTGCCATAGCTTGGCATTTATCATGGCAGTCTATTTGAATGTAAATTGGTTTAGTAGTTGTTATTATTTATGATAGCACTACTATATCCGTGCTTACTCCTTGCTTACTAGTATTACGAGTACTATATCCTTGCTTCAATTTACACGTTTTAGTGTGAAAAGTTTAACGCTGAATTTTATCTCTCAGTAGGTAAAGATTGGTTAGTAAAAGCTCCAGTCAATTTTAAATAACTTTATTATTGAATAATTGAAAACATTAAAGATTCTATAAAGAATGCATTATTTTTTTAAATTTCAAAATAAATCACACTGATCCACTAATTGCCTCACAACTGAGAAGAACCGGCGCAAAAATCTTAGCGGCATTATTTTAAAGACTGTGGTCATGTTATGTATATACAAGATTAAAAAATATTAAACAAAAACTTGTCTATAATTTTTCTGAAAGTTTTTACTATAAGTCACCTTTAAATGCAGCCTGAATAAATACTTCAACCATTCAATTAAAAATTCAAAGTATGTCAATTTTAACTGGCCTCATACCGTTCTAATTAAAACTGATGACGTGTTAAATTCATTACTCTATTACTCAATTATAATTACTATCTATGTTAGTACTAGGAACAGGTCATCAATTGACTTGTATATTTTAGTAATATTTATGAAATGAATTCCTTTCAATTCTTAATTATGATACTAAACTATTTTATTTTAATCGTTCTGGTAAATAAGATAAAATTTAATATGGAGTTCCGAAACAGAAATAACGTCTGAGTATTGGGCGGTAAGCACGGAACGGTGAGTCAGCACATGGCTCTCTCTGTCAACCTTGCTATATGCGGCCTTGCTATATTATTGTGTCATATTATTTCTGAATTAAGATATATACATGTCTTAAGTATTTTGATTTGTCATATAAAATTTTGTAGTTATTACTCACTCATAGTAGAGTGGTAAAAAAACACTTGCTAACTAAATATCGATAAACAAGGATTTCCTGTATATTACTATTAAAAGTCAAAAAGTTGAAGTACGTCGAATGAATCATCAACGATATTTTAAGACAGTAAAGTAATTTGAAATAAGCTTCTAAAACTTTATTTTTAGATAGAAAGAATAGGAAAAAAGTATTTTTCTTGTTTTTTATAGAGAAATCGAAGTTGTATGTTTGTAAATAAGTTAAGACGATTTATACAACGTTGTAGCATTTTTTCTTTGTAATGTAGAATAATATTACTTCGCAAGGTCTCACTTTACAAATTCAATAAGCCGTAGTTTTTCTGTCTTTGAGTGTTATCAAATATCTCAATAAGCCTCTAAATCAGTTTAATATTCGGCTTTTGGTTTGGAAATTACATTCAAGAGGACCGGACAGTGGCAGTGCACAAGCGATGCAAGGTGTCGATATTTCAAGATATTTCTTTATTATACTTTATTTAAATCTGTGGGACAAATGTTTAGCGGTAGTAAGAAACTATTGATATATGGATATTCAAATTCCATCTTACGTAAATAACAGTTTTAAGTCTAAAACATATATTACAGATAATAATTGTTAAAAAAAAACTTTTAGGTAAAAAAAACATAATAGACAATCCGCCCCCGGGTGGGGTCGAACCACCAACCTCGGTTAACAGCCGAACGCGCTAACCATTGCGCCACGGAGGCGTACACTTCGAATTGAATATCGAACCTTTCATGTACTGATAGACTGATGTGTTTTATTATATATATTTTGTATACTATATTTCGTAGTTTGTATTTGGTATTTAAAGAAACGAGCGAAACAATATCTCTACAGTTTGCGTTTGCATCGCTCAGACACTTTCTTGAAAACGTGAAAAATATATGAAATCGTATATAGAGTAATTTGTTTTATCTTTAAACTGGTTTTTACCAGCTGTGTCTTACAATTATCACTGGTGTATAACACGTGACATATGGTAAGTGTCCAAGGTCACAGTGAGCTATATTGAAATATATGTTCGATTTATGATGTCCAAAGTCCTTTGGTATATAGATAATTAAATATAATAAGTTTTGTATTTTGTAAAATACAATAAGTTAACATATTTTGATTGTATTGGTACAGATAGTAAAAATGTCAGAAAAATATAACACTCTTCTGTTTTTAATAAAAAAATTCTATTGCAAAAATAAATAAAAAACACACGACAACTTAAAATTATGTAAAAACATTGACGATCGTGGATTGCGGCTTTTAGAAATCCAGCAAACGATTTCGTGTGTGCCTTCACTCACGCGAGTTTTGTTCTTGTTTCCAATCACATCCGAGTCAAACGCTTTTTAATCAAATTCTACTTCGGCTTATAGTTTTCTGCTTAAAATCAGTAAAATTGTAAAGTGTATGTAGTCGATGAGACTTGTGAGTTGATTTATTATAATCTGTATTATAATATCATAAATTTGATATTGATTTGGTTCAACCTATTCATTGAGCTCTAATATTGAGCCCATCATTGTATATGCGGTCAGTTTACTTCGGGTACTTAGTACATGTTGTGTATCACATAAATACTTCATACACTATGAAGGCATTTCTTAAATTAAATTTGAGGACGTTATCATAAAGTTAGCAAGTGATTTATTGTAATCACATAAATATTCAAATTGGTCTGAAATAGTTAAAATATAAAATTAAGAAAGGAAAGTAACTACTACTAAGATACTGCGCAGAAATAAGTCATAAAACCAAGACACGTTCAACGTTTCAATTTTACATTCAAATTAAAGTTCTAACGTGACGTTGTTTAGAAGTCAGACTAAAACTTAATTATATTTCTAGACGCGACGAGCTTTCACGCCACCACTTAGCCATCCCACATTTAGCAAATTCACAGAAATGTACTCGACGTGTTTGACATTGCATAACGACATTTTCAAACTTTATGTATGTTTAAATAAACAAGAGTGGAACAAAATTTCTACACAGTTCGTTTGATCTTTTGCAATATTGGCCTAGGCCTATTAGTAACAATAGTTAGACACAACATATTTAATCTGAAGTTTCATCTGATCACCGCCTACTGTACTTCATATGAAACGAGAGATATGAATAATTAAACAATCACCGTTGCTGTAAAACCATCTTTATCTTAGAATAGTGTAACCTGTTTTTAAATGGTAATTCAAAATGCCGCGACAGCAATAAGCAAACTATACTCAAATAGTTTTAAAATTAAACAAAATCACACAAACACAAACAAGTGGGGACGGAGTAAGCAGGGACTAAGTAACGGAGTGTCTTAACACTAGGTTCTTATGGTTCCTGCAGTTCCCTCTGCCTACCCTGCCATGTGCGGGATAAAGCGTGAAGCTAAAAAAAAAAAAAAAAATTAAACAAAATCCACTTAATGTACTATTGTATAAAACAATCAAAACAAAAAGTTATACTGCCTATAAAAATTTAGAGTTGCCATTTTATTTCTATCTACAATATTAGATAGTTTTGTTAGTCGACTGTACTGCATTACTCCACTTGCAAATTATACACTACACAGAGCTTAGTGCTAACTACAGGGATGTTGTGGGGATACGAGTTGAGATGAAAACGTTGTTTAGAAAAGGTAATCATTGTCTACTTTCTTTTACAAAGAAAGCAAAAACTTTAAATAGTAATTTGCTCTTTATATATAATCCTTATTTTTTTTATTTTGATTGTAATTGACTTATACCTGTAATACTGAGTACTTGCGCTTGGTAAGCGTGGTTCTTCGTGAGGCTCCATCCCGTTTGATAATGGAATACAAAGTAGCATATATATTGCTCCTCAATCTCCTCTTCCAGTGAGAGTTCTTTAAAAATCAGATCATTATGCTTCATATAGTTCAAAAATTTTATTTTTTAGTATTGTGTAAATTCTTATATGCCGTTCAAAGAGCACAGTTATTAAGAAATTAGAAACAGATAAGTCTATATATATATTATTGATTTTGAAAAATCAAATATACCATATGGTGGGTGTGAAATACTATTCTGTATTGAATCGCTTTTTTAGTTCAGTACGATTTAGAAATAAAGACTAAAGGAAAACGGTATAATGGTTTACAAATCTAAGACAAAGGAACAAGAAAAACATTTTAAAATTATAGGTCATTTTAAAAATATGTATAGGTTTTTTTATGTTTAGGTTTTTGTTTAGTTTAGAATATAGTATTGTATTATACAAAAGATAACATTTTCATGCTGGGTGTGTTAAGTTACGCCAGAATAATCAAAAAGCTATATAATGAAAGGGAAAAATAAAAAAGTGCTTGAACAAAGATCCTTTAAGAGCATACTCTCGATGACATATACATACAAACATACATACATATCTTGCGCTGCGGTCCCTGCATACCTCTTTCGTCTCGTCCACTGTCATTAACCTCTTCATGCATGCTCTCATGCTCATGACATATAATAAGAATACACGTTGGCCGCCGTGGTCCAGCTGCAGAGCTTCTAAGTTCGATAGCTTGATACTTTTTTTCGTTTGAACGCAATATCTCAAAAACAGAATGTTTTATGGATAGGATATCGTAACACTACATGTGGGACGTAGTATATATATATATATATACATATATATATATATATATATATATATATATATATATATATATATATATATATATATATATATATATATATATATATATATATATATATATATATATATATATATATATATATATATATATATATATATATATATATATATATATATATATATATATATATATATATATATATATGTATATATGTATATATGTATATATATATATATATATATATATATATATATATATATATATATATATATATATATATATATATATATATATATATATATATATATATATATATATATATATATATATATATATATATATATATATATATATATATATATATATATATATATATATATATATATATATATATATATATATATATATATATATATATGTATGTATGTATTCATTAAATTATAAACAAACTGTTATATTATATGCACCTAAAAATCTTTTATTTTTCGTATAAATTGTATACAATAATTGAACATGGCACCAAGCTCCGTAGAAACATTTGCTAAATGAGCAGTTTGTAAAGGCAGTAATGACTTGCTGCAGCGATACCGTGTGGGACACATTCACTGCAATTTATGGCGGGTCGAAGTGAGAACTAATTAAATTTGGGAAATATTGTATTAGTATATATTTTTTTATTAGAATACATTTTTCTAAGTTGTAAAAGCGGTTTGGAACTTCTAAAACTTCTTTGTAAATTGAAAATTCTAAAATACTTTTAAGGGCCTAATTAAAGTTAGTATAGTTAGTTGAATTAAAGTCAATGTATACATAGTACTTTTCATAACAGGTTAATAAAGTTTTGTGTTATGAGATAAAATATCAGTCGTATCCGAGACGGATGCGCATAGGAATGGTTCCGTACCATTATGTATTCAAACTTTAAACAAAATTAAGAGTGTCTTAAGGTTACGGTTACGGTTGTCTCTGCCTTCATATGTACTAAATATGAAGAAAACAATTTAAGTGTGAAGAATATAATATGTATTTCCGCTAAATAAAATTGAGATTTTAAATTACGCGACTCAGTTGAAAGTAAATATATATTTTTAATGAGGACATCATATGTTACAATGTTACGTTACAACAACTTCTAGAAGTAAAGTAATATTACAAGAAAAATTAGTGTTTGCCTCTCAGTCTGGGTAGTTTCCCATTGTTACATTTAATTACTGTGAATGTTGGACAGTGGACAGGATTTCAAATATTAGAAGCTCTCTTACTTGGTGACTTGTGTGTCTTTGTTCACAAATTAAAGTGAATGTTACTGAAATAAATATAAGATATATTAAAATTTTATTAAAAATTGTATATTTTTTTCACATAATACCGACGACAAGATATTTAGATGTCACCTACCTTAGGCGTATACGTGTATGTGTATGTGTGTGTGTGTGTGTGTGTTTAGCAGGTTAGCTAAATGTTAGATGTACGAAAGCTAAAAGTTTATATTTAACAAATAGAATACTAAAATTATTGAAATATCTTCAGCAACAGTTTTAATAGACTATTAATTTTATTTAAATATATAAAATTATATTAAGTCAATGATATTAAGTGATATCAAGTCAATAATATCTTCACGTCTACTATAATTGACAGTATAGACAAAGATAACGTCTTTACTAACTATGTGATTATGCCTTTTTTACCTGCATGAGAAATGGAAATCAACGGAGAAAACATTCTGTCGCAATAATATATTATGACGATTAAAATTGTAAGAGCTCTTTTCTATACAATATTATTTAATCTGTACAGACAGAATTAGAGGTTGAACATAGTATGGGCAAGATTTGATTTGTAAAAAAAGTAATAAAAAATTACAGAAGCCACGAAACGACGAAGATTGATTGAACACGGTATCAGAAGGGCGATCAGTAAAAAATCACATATGTGTACATATATAATTATATATATACATATACGAGTATATTGAAAAAGATGAGTTGTTTTGGTGAATATAACTAAAAAAGGTTATTTGGTCGAGAAAATATCGTAACGTATATTTCAGTTCTAAAAGAAAATTGTTTTTATATATATATATATATATATATATATATATCTATATATATATATATATATATATATATATATATATATATATATATATATATATATATATATATATATATATATATATATATATATATATATATATATATATATATATATATATATATATATATATATATATATATATATATATATAAATATCTAAAGTATATCATAACCGATATTACTGTGCAAATGATGATAATTTAAATTGTGACAAGAACATGGTAAGAATCATAATCATGATTTATTTAATGTAAGAAGTAAAATATTCTTTATTGTACAGCAACATAACAAAAATTATACGACATGCTCTTAATATTTAAATCTATACAACCGGCGGCCTTATCGCTAAATTATCGATCTCTTCCAGGTAACATTTGGATAGACGAGAAATTATAAAAAAGTAAGAAGAGGCGTACCAATGTGTTAAATATTTGAACAATTCAACATAATCCTATATGCTCGGTACATATGCATATAAATATATACACACACACATACACATATATATACATATAAACCTCCATATATATACACATACACAATCGAAGTAATGTGACTCTACTCAGAGATCTGTTTTTGGAACCTATGATAGTTTCACATGCTCTCCGTATTAAATAGTCTATGTTAGCCTTATACAGTATTATATTTTCATTTCACTTTAATAAAACTGTAAATTGTGATTGCTACGGTTTATTGTGGGTTCTCAATCCCTTGATTCTAGCTCGAGGCGATTTCTACAATCATTGCCGCCTGGAACTTTTAACAGAGTATAATTCTATTTTACCTACGTGTCATATTTTTATTTGCACTTGTTATCATGCCGCTGGTACAAATAAACATTGTATGTTATCGAAATAGCGCGTTGTTTAATTTCAACTCGTAATATAAGGTAGAAATATTTCTTAAGATACCGTTTCTTTTAATATTTTTTGCTAATCTTTAGTTAATGAATGTAGTCAAAACCTAAAGCTCACTAAAAGTTGATTAAATTTACGTAGTCCCAGCTTTAAGAACATTATACGTAGTACATATTTGGAAAGCTTTAGAGCTTTATTTCTTGCTTAAATGATACTATGAAGATATACAATGTGTTTTGATATATTCAAACATATAATAATAAAACAATATATACCGTTGTAGGCTTAAAATAAAATAAGAAGTAGATGTGTACAAAGTAAAGCTTTGTTTTACAAACTAATTTTTTATTCCGATCACATTTATACTAACTTAAAATTGATATTATTGTAATATTTTTTTTATATTCAACCTAAAAGTGAAAGAATCTGTTCAATAAAAGAACTCAAACTTGAAAAAATAACTCTAGCTCTAACAAACTGTTCCAATAATAGCTTACACAATAGTTATTAATTTGTTTTCACCACTCTCGTATTAAAATTTTATCAACTTTGAATAATAGTGTAACTTTTTGTAAATATTTTAACAAAGTAATTTCAAAAAAAAAAATAATAATAAGATAGGAATACCTAAAATGATAGAAATTGTTACGTAATTTATAGTTTTCAATAAAATATAAAAATATCAAACAATAAATCACTCTCGTACTTTATACCTAATTTACAATTGTAGATCTTAAACTAACGTCATATTTTATCCAACATTTTGAAAGCTGACCTTTTACTTCATGAATATGCACTTCCATAAATATCCATATTACTTTCTTTGAAATTCACTGAGTATACAACTTGCTAATGAAAGCTCAATTCAAACGAGGCCTTAATTATAGGTTTTCAATGTATGAGCTTAAAATGGAACGAAAAATTTTAAGGATGTGAATTCCGCAACTAGTATTCTATACATGTGTTACTTAACATTATGTTTTATTTACGTTTGCATTTTATTTCAAATAACAAAGTTGACACGAAGGACCTCACGTACTAAAACACTAAGTGTAATAATCTTTCCCTTTAGCTATACAATCAAAAATATATCTCTAAGAAGATGAGTAAATAACTTTACGTGCTCAAAGGCACGAGGAAATGACGCCCTTTATCCGAGCTTACCTTTCATCATCGCAAATCCTATTGATTTATTAACGTAATTTGAAATTAAACCTACCATTAATATATCTTTTTTTATACTTATGCCGTTTAGTTGTCATATACAGGTTCTACCTGTATACCTCCGATATCTAAAATACAATGTACTGTTGAATGAGAAAAAGCTTGAATATGAAATAATTTAAAAGATAAATTCTAGATATTGCGTGTTAGAGACAGAACTTAACGCCGCGCTTTGATTTACTATGAAATAGTATATTACAAAAAGTTAATACTGTCAGTAATTGTGAATTACTAACTCACTGTTTTAACTGAGCTTTATATGCATATTGTTTTAATTAATAATAGTAAACCTTTAGTATTTCCACTTTATACAACAACGCTCATTTTTCATTCTAACAATGAACATTGTTATAGAAAGGAATGCAACGTGCTTACTAGCCATTCTATATGTATAATATATAATCGTACTATGATATGCAATGTACTGCAATTGGGCGAAAAGTTTGGAACGGAGTCGTCGCACTAGTTTATATATTCAAAACAAATTGTAATTGTGTTACTTAAAAGTTGCTTACGTTCAAGAAAATGAAAATTTCTTTAGTGAAAAACCTGTTATCTGTTGATTCGAAAAATGAAGGAAACGAAGGAGAAAATACGTACAAGAATTGACATTTAGTATACTGTTACCATACGCAATTACAATATTCCTCTTTACTATAATGTTGTCATACGCAATTACAATATTTATTTTTTAACGCCTCTAAATAATTTTATTTATTAAATACATGAAGCATAAACAAAAGGTAAACACGGATTAAGCATATAACATTTTTTTTTTTTATTTTAATACTAAATTTCCATATAATACATAAATGAAGAAACACAATAAAAAAGGTAAAGCTCTTCAAATTAATATAAATTATTTATATACAGTAAAACTCTTTCCATACATTTGCACTAACAACGACAAACATTTTTACTTAAAAAGAGTTTAAAAAAATAGAATACTAAAATCTCCAGCCAGTACAATATGTTAATGCACACACGCAGAATACGATGTTGCACAACATCACGTGGTTGGTTTTACTCAACTAATGCATTAGTTAAGCTAATGCAGCGAACGTGGACACGCGACCTCTGAAAGCCATTTTACTAAGAGCAATTTAGATAAAGTTATTAAATAAATGAACTAGATTACTTAAAATACTATTTTATAAAATTAATTTTATAAAAAATATATATTTTATTTTTATGGTCTCACAGATCTTCTATAAAGATGAAAATGTACGAGTAGATGTCCCCGCTGGAGGACACACTCTCAAAAACAACAGCCCTCTACATATTTGCTAAAAGGTAAGCACCGATTGCAAATAATGCTAGGAGGAAAATATTTATATATATTTTTTTAGCAATAAACTTAACAAAACACACATTGTCTACTTTTGTCTTTTGCTGCTTCTATTTGTGCAATAAAGTATAAAAAAAAAAAAAAAAACGGTAGCAAGTAGCAGGTAGAAGAGAATACCCACAATAAGCCGTAGCAATAACAATTTACAGTTTTATTAAAGTAAAATAAAAATATAATACTGTATAAGGCCAATACAGACAATTTAATACGGACAGCAAATGAAACTATCATCGATTCCGAAGACAGTTCTGCTGAGTAGAGCTAATTCACATTGATGTGTTGTATGTGTTTATGTATGGATATTTATATGTATGTATACGTATATTTTTATATGTATATGTACTGATCTGATATATTTAATATATCAGTACACTTCTTCCCACATTTTTATAATTTTTCCTCTATCCAAATGGAAGTAATCAACCATTTAGCGATAAGGCTGCCGGTTATAGCTTTATATATTAAGAGCAAGTTGTATAATTTTTATTTTATTGATGTAAAACAAATAATATTATAATTTTTACACTAAATTAAATATATAAGTATGATTCTTACGATATTCTTGTCACAATTTGAATTATCATCGTTTGAATAACAATATCGGCTATAATATATTTTAGATATCTAAATATTTAAAAACAGTTTTCTTTTAGAACTGAAATGTAAGTTACGATATTTTCTCGACCAAATATGTATATATATAATTATGCATGTACACATATATGGTTTTTTACTGTGACCTTCTCTTCTAAAAGTCTTCTAAAAGCGTGGCGTTGAGTTCCGCCACTCAATACGTAATGCCTCGAAAATGGCGGAAAGCGGGGACGGAAAAAAGCAGGGACTACGCTACAAAGTGTCTTAACACTAGGTTCGTATGGTTCCTGCAGTTCTCTCTGCCAGCCCTGTCATGTGCGGGATAAAGTGTGAAACTTTAAAAAAAAATCGCCCTTCTCAAACTGTGTTCAATCAATCTTCGTCGTTTCGCAGCTTTTGTAATTTTTTATTACTTCTTTTACAAACTATATCTTGCCCATACTATGTTGAACCGCCAATATTGTATAGAAAATAGGTCTTACGATTTTAATCGTCATAATATATTGCGACAGAATGTTTGCACGTTAAGTTCCTTTTCTCTTGCAGGTAAAAAAGACATAAGCACATGGTTAGTGAAGACGTTGTCTTTGTCTACTACTGTACTGCGAATTCTAGTGGACGTGAAGATATTATTAACTTGATATCACCTAATATTATTGGCTTAATATAATTTTGCATATTTAAATAAAATTTATTGTTATTGAAACTGTTGCTGAAGATATTTCAATAATTTTAGTATTCTATTTGAAAACTTTATAATTAGTTTTAACTTTCGTATATCTTACATTTATTTTTTGCAGGATACTCGACACACTTACACACACACATACACTACACACACGTATACGCCTAGGGTAGGTGACATCTAAGTATCCTATAGGTATTATGTGAAAAAATATTTGTATATTTTTTACATAAAAAACCATATATGTGTACATGCATAATTATGCATATTTAGTCGAGAAAATATCGTAACTTACATTTCAGTTCTAAAAGAAAATTATTTTTATATATTTAGACATCTAAAATATATTATAGCCGATATTGTTATTCAAACGATGATAATTTAAATTGTGACAAGAATATCGTAAGAATCACACTTATATATTTAATTTAATGTAGGGTAAAACCGGGATAGATGCCGCTTTGGGATAGACGCCTCGGTTCTAAAAACATAGTATACAAAACAGAAAACACCGTATGTGCTCTTCATATACTTGCCACATGCACCCTCCAACTTATTGACACGTAAACTGTTGTGCTAAGTGAACGTTTTTTCACTTATTTCTTTGGAAACGTTTGGAACGGACACAACGAACGCTTCAAACTTTCAAACGTAAGTATTCACAGCTCCATATCTTTATAAGTAGCAATGGGATACATTCTGTTTTAATTACGTTAATACATTGGTTCAATGACAACACATTAAGAAGTTAATCATTGTTTTTTTGCTTTTATTTTACTCAAAATATAAAGAGGCATCTATCCCTAGCAAAAGGGATAGTCACCCCGAGTTTTCAAAGGATAGATGCCCTTAGGGACTTCGGTCCTTCTATATTATAAATGCCTGATTAATGTGTTTTAATATTACGTCATGACTGGTTTGGTGCTTACTAATAGATATTGTAATATCTGTATGGGTACTTGGATGTCAAGATATATTTATTCATGCCTACTTTGATTATGTAGGTGAGCCATGCCAAGGAAATACAAGAGGAAGGAGGTGTGCGAGCTCGAGTAATCTCTTGGACACCAGAACAGCTACAGTCAGCTTTGGATGAAATTGATAAAAAAAAATTGGGGATCAATGAAATATTCAGACGATTTAATATTCCACCCAAAACGTTAAAAAGACGTTATGCAACTAGAAACAAAACTAAGTTGACTTTAGGAAAACATAGTATGTTTAATAGCTACAATAACACGAACTCTAAATCTGACTGGATTCAGTGTATAATGTGCCAGAATTGGCTAGACGAAACATGAACACTTTTCAAGAACTATTGCTCTACATGTGGAAAAGTCGAAGCAGTTTCCGATTCAAGCTAAAAAAATAATAACTATTAATTTCTAAAGTTAAATTAAATTGTTAATTTTTATTTGATTACAAATGAAAATTAATGTGGATTTTTAATAAATATTGAATAATTATTATGACGTTAAAATATGAATGTATATGTTTGATTAGGGATGATTCTATGAACGTTTTAAATAATTTATCGCTGAAAAACAATTTTTTGTTGTTAAAGAGATGCATATATTTAATTATGGTCATGCGTATCATATTACCTATATATAAAGATATTAATAAATGTTACATCATGATTACTTATTTTTGTTGAATTTTCAAAATGACAGGCATCTATCCTTCGAAGCGATTTTATAGTGAGGCATCTATCCAGTTAGTCAGGCATCTATCCCCAAAAAAATTGTCTGACAATAACTTAATTTTTATAAAACCAGTAATAATTAAGTGAACAAATATTGGTTTCAAAGTTATATAAATGATTAAGCTACCCATATAACAGGAACAATTCATGCCAATATGTTTAGCATTAAAATAATGAGGCTTTTTCCAAAACTGGGGCATCTATCCCGGTTTTACCCTAATAAGTATAATTGTTGTACATCAATAATAACTTTTAATAAAATTTTAATATATTTTTTATTTATTTCAGTAACATTAATTTTAATTTGTAAATAAGACACAAGACACACAAGTAAGTGAGCTTCTAATATTTGAAATCCTGTCCATTGTCCAACATTCACAGTAATTAACTATAACAATGGGAAACTGTTCTGACTGAGATGCAAACACTAATTGTTCTTGTAATACTACTTTATTCTAGAAATTGTTGT
>JAZFAU010000694.1:0-58640 GCA_037178615.1 Dione vanillae | reverse complement strand
AGTGGCTCTATCTCGGTAGCTCGTAATAAGTGCGGTGGATACAACGTACGTCATTACGACACGAAACGCAACACGTCGGGGCGACGAATACTTTGTATCAGCTCTATTGGTTTTTCATGACACCTTCCTGAATGTGGTTTCCGATTTACCTCTATGTAAATTCAAAATCTTTGCATTTTTTTAGTATTCAAGTTGTATTCTCTACCTGTACTCTACATATAGCTTTTATGGGAATCTTTGACTACTTTACACATTGATTGTGGGTATTAGTCATAAAGTATGATTATATAAAAAATAATAATAAGTAAAGCCAGATTATCTTAGTAAATCCGCATATTTTATATAATTCCTCGCAATATAGAGAATCTCTTAAAATCTAAATACTACTTGATATATGTGACTTAAACCAACATCTAGCTTTTTATAGCTTTGTTATACATAGTATGTACTTCTTCATTCTTATCGAGACATCATAAGCGAGAAAGTAAATATATGTATATGTACAATATACTAAACTCATCTGATATTGAGTGACAGACAGACAACGCACAGCGAAAATTACACATTTGACAGGTCCCTGGGAATCTAGGAGGACTAGCAGAGGATTTCCTGAATTCTAATGGAAACGACAATAAATGCATTTCCACACACACACACAACAATATGAAAATAGTCTTAAAAAAATAAATGTAATAATGTTCAATATATTTAGTAATATATGTTATGTTATTTGTATATTTCTACTTACGAGTTACCTCCAATAATTCAAGGAAAGCAAACTGACAGTCTGTAACTGCTTTTCATCTACACTGACATCATCAAGATTTCAAACGTAAATTGTTTTGAAATGCGTCACGTTAGAGAACATTTCCTTATTTCAAGTTGTGTTAATAAATGAATCACTTCATTTTTATTTTCATATGAAACTGAGTAATATATAGAATACAATTTAAATTGAGATTGAAACAACCTTGTAATGCAGTGAATATGGTACACAATGCTTTCCAGTTCAAATCTGTATATTATTTTTTACAACAACATGTAGAGCTTAAATAATATATTTATTCATTCTACGTGTATTTTTGATTTAAAGGATTTTGTTATTTTTTTAAGCTTCACGCTTTATCCCGCACGTAGCAAGGTAGGCAGAGGGTATCGCAAGAACTAGTGTTAAGCGACTTCGTTCCCCGCTCTTCGACTTTTCGAGGCATTGCCTGTGGCGGAACTCAACGCCGCGCTTGCGTAGTTTCCACAGCAAAGAAAATGGCAAACGCAAAAATCCATTCTCCATGAGTGGGAATCGAACCCACAATCTGTCCTGTTTTTTAAGTTTTTTTAATGGAAATTATATATCAAAAAAATATATATAAATATTATTTTTTTATATTTCATACATATTAAAAAAATGATCACATACTCTCTATCACCACTCATCTAAATGATCACTTAAATTATCAGTATGCAAGTTTTCTACATTCATTTCTGTACAATTGACTCAGAAATGTCACCTCAGGGGCATGTTACAATTGAATTGCTAAGCAGATGCAGAATCCAACTGCATCGTCGATTCACCTTGTTAGTAATAGGGGAACATATGTTGTTTATTGTAGTACTGTCGTAAGTTACGTCGAACAAATGCTCGTGTGTTTTGTTTTCAACTAATAATAGATAAATATTACGGTATTTGTTTTATTTTTATAGCTTCGAGCTTTGTCTACTTAGTAGGGTAGAAACCTTAGAAACCTGGCGAGTGAATGTGTCTTGAGTGGCGTAACTCAACGCCGGCAACGCATTGCCTTGTACTAAGTACGAATCGAACCCACAACTTGGTTCGTTTAGAGGCATGTTTTATTGATATTTTAAATTAAAAAATATGTGTTTTTTGTAAGTAGCTAACATACCAATTAAACGATACTACATATACATATTATATTATGATAGAATAGCATTTTACTGAAATGATCAAAATAACTCTCGTTATTTTTATATTTTTTGAGGTTTAATTGATTTGGTACTTTGATTTTTGTATAATAACTTGATATATCGCACAGTAGTATTCCTATTCCATAGCAGTATTCCTCACTAGAGTATTTATTTCGAATAATTTCATAAATTTTTAACAACAAAAAAAATATACAACAAATTCTTTATAAATTAATATATAATCCATTAAATAAAAACTTAAATCCAACTCAAAGTTACAAACCAAGAACAAAGTCTAAGATTCGAAATTTCCAACAAAAGCGTTCTGCATCAATTTGTCTGAGAGTCGTTAAAATTATTTCCCCTTATTAATTTTTGCCCCCACGTCCTAGTGCGGAAACACGTTGTTATAGTCAAATTTACGATATTGATAGATGTTCTATCGATTTTTGGGGGAATGCGGCGAGCGTGTCGCAAATTGTGGCAATTCGACGTACTTGAGAAATGTATAGGAATTTGTGCAAAAACATTCTGATCATTTGCGGTGTGACGCGTAATGAAAGAAGGCGGTCATATTAGTTTTCTAGTGCATAAGGACTAGGAAATAGGAAACTGGAAAAATAATGTAATGTTAAATAGGATTTCCTGAAATACAGAAAATTTCAGTTCAGTCATTTACATAAAAAAATAACATTTTATAATTTGTACTGCCTATTTGTGCAAGTGACAAACTGTTAAATTTAGACGCAATTAAAGTTCGAATTCCTAATTTTTGGAAACCTTAGAAAAAAACATTTAGATAATGTAAATTAGTAAAAAATAGCTTTAAATGCCCTTACTTAAAAAAATAAGTTATATAAAAGTCTTTCGTATCTTAATCACAACGCTAGCTTTCAGCAATCAGGTAGTCTGTATTAAAGAGGTCCATTTCCGGCCTGTACGTTTAATTTTTTATTGCATTGTATTTTACTTTGTCAGTGGTTTCTGGGTTCGATTCCAACTCGGGGAAAATGGATTTTTCTATTTCCATTTTCTTCGCTCTGGAAACTAGGCAAAGTGCGGCGTTGAGTTCCGCCACTCCACACGCAATGCCTCGAAAAAGGTGGAAAGTGGGGACGGAGAAAGCAAGGACTAAGCAACGGAGTGTCTTAACACTAGGTTCATATGGTTCCTGCAGTTCCCTCTGCCTACCCTGCTATGTGCGGGATAAAGCGTGAGTGGCACCAGAACTAACTATTTAAGCATAAAACTACATACACTAGGGGGAATCGAACTCACGTTCCAATGCGCCAAGACGCTTCTGTGGAATCATATAAAAAATTTGGCAGGTCGTTCATAAATTTAATGAGAAATTTTATTTGGAGAAATGTTTGAGAACCCGATGTATAAATAAAATATGAAAAACTCGCGCTTACTCATCATTATAAAAGAAATTGAGAGACACATACTCGTGGGTGAATTAATACTAACCAAAAACATGTGTACAATGTTAAATATTATGTATACTCGTATATATTGTGGTTTTACACAAAAAATACGAATTATTTTTTAAAATATTTTTAAAAACTTTTCGCTTAGTTCCAGGCATGACGTATTAAGTGACGGAACTCAATGCAGCGCTTGCCTGTTTACCAAATTGAAGAAAATGAAAATGAAATAAACTGTTCTCCGAGATGTAAATATTTAAACACAGCGGGATATATAAGCATTTTTTTCATTTTCATCTATTCTTAATGTGGACTAACACGTTAAAAATCATAAAAAATGTTATTATAATAATAATCCATCCTCCCCTCACGGGAATCGAACCCACAAACTGGCGCATTTACAAGCCGACGCTGCACCTCTGCGCCATGATGGATAAATCATCTGACTACTTTCAGCTGAAATTACTCACTGAAGTACCTTGATATTAAAAAATATTTACTTACTCGTATTCCATGTAAGAGGAAACATTTCTAACTTTCCCCAGTCGAGTGTATTTATTACTTTAGTTATTAGGTTATATTAAACTTTCGCAATATTTTTACTAGCTATATGTTATGGGAAATGTAATATGGAACTTGCCGTGATTTTTTTCATATATTTTTTATAGGTTCAACTTTATATATATATATATATATATATATATATATATATATATATATATATATATATATATATATATATATATATATATATATATATATATATATATATATATATATATATATATATATATATATATATATATATATATAAAAAGTCGAACCTATAAAAAATATATGAAAAAAATCACGGCAAGCTCCATATTACATTTCCCATAACATATAGCTAGCTAGCTTGCCGTGATTTTTTTCATATATTTTTTATAGGTTCGACTTTTTATATATATATATATATATATATATATATATATATATATATATATATATATATATATATATATATATATATATATATATATATATATATATATATATATATATATATATATATATATATATATATATATATATATATATATATATATATATATATATATATATATATATATATATATATATATATATATATATATATATATATATATGACATCTATTTTAAAAAATTGGTGGATTTTATTTAGACATTCCTAAGGATTACTTCTAGAAAATAATTTATGTATTTAAGGCTACGAATCCATTGTGGTTTGTTAAAACAAAACGCGGCGTTAAGTTCCGCCACTCACCTTCTCTCGACGACTCGACGTATCATATATCTATCTACTTGGTTAGATTTTGAATACGTAAATTTAAAAAATCTTTAGTATAAATTTTATTCTACATATATGTAATAAATAATGCTAAGCGTTAAGTTACGCTACTTACTTTCCAATGTCTTAAAGGACTGTCTAATTTTTTAACGTTATATGTAGAAGATGAGAGGTGGAAGGAATACATTACAAATATAGCAATACGAAAAGAAAACACACAAAAATTTGAACACAGCAGGTTCTGAACCCGCATCTCTTATAAATTACCTAAACGCTCTGACCACTAAGCCAGCTATGGCCAGTGTCGACTAACACTTTAAAATAAAATAAAAATATTATACTATACATTTTTCTACCTATCTCAAAAAATATAAAAACCTTTTCTGAAAGTAACATTATTAGAAAGATACATCTTATTTCCAAACAAGTTTGAAAGGCAGCTCTTAAACTTATCCAACGCGACGTATGCCTTCATACGTGCCTTACTTACTTGAAATTTAAAATAAAAAGTCATGATGATCATTCTTAGTACACATAAATCATACTCCAAGTCGATTTGCACTGCCTCTATATTTCTTTCGAGATTTTTATACCCCCTGGCAGTTGCATACCCCTACTACTGACAATAAGCTTATTAATTTAATATTCTTTTATTGTTATATTTTTTTAAATTTTACGTTTTATACCGCTTACAGGTAGGTAGGATTTAATAGTATAGGATAGGTAAAGATAATCAATAACTAAGATTATTATTAAATAATGAAATTTAGTGCTTTTTATATTCATATTATATCAATAATATTTGAATAAAATTTTTTATAGCGTGCTTTTTTTTTTCAATATCTTAGTATCATTACGTTATTTTTACAGCTAATTTACAAAAATATCTTCGCAAAATAAAAAAAGAACTATATATCATCAAATATACAACATATAACTTAATAATGTAGAGAAATTAAAGAACACAGTCATCAACCTAATCTAACATGAAACTAATATTATAAGAGTTCAAAAAAACCACCAAACTCACATAAAACTCGCAAATAACTCATCAAACGATGTGGCAAAAAGTGGGGCCTGAAATACATTCCCCCAACGCAAACTTCCAACACCATTTGAAATTCATTCTTTAAACGTGTGATATAATAAAAATAGCGCCGGAGGTAGCTGCATGATAAATTATGCACCCCTAGATCCAAGATTACTGTGCATTAAGGCTCTTTTGATATATTTTTCATAGGTAAATGGAAGTCAAACGTGTATTACAAGGTAATGTTATACAATTATTGTGTCGGGCAATTGAATTTCTTCCTTTATTTGAAGATTTTGTGTTAATTAGTTATTGATTTAGTTACTTATATTATTATAATATTTATTAAGAATCATATTATTAAATATTAAGTGAATAAGTGGCTGATAACGTCCCAGATAGGAAATATGAACCATGTTTGGCAGTTAACAAGAAATTTTAGTTTTAGAAGTCTCAGATACAACTATCTAGCAGTTAAGACCTGTTTAATTTATCAGCCTCTATCTGGTTGACAGCCTTAGCTACCGGATTACTATCTGATACTTTATACGTTACCAGTGAGACTAAATCCAAGTGTTTTTAAGATTTTTAAAGTGTTAATCCAAACTGAGGATAGGAAAATATTTAAATGAAACATAAAAAATTTCACGCCAGCACGGTTCGTAAGAGGGCGCGGGTTTAAATCCCACTGCGTTCAAAATTTTTATATTTATTATTTAAAAATTTTTTTATGGCCCCAAGTGTGGAATTCGAACTCGTTGTAAAAAAGATAGTGAAATTTTCGCTCTGGTTAGTCATTATTCAATACTAAATATCTAGGATTTGGCCGGTAATTAGAGAATAAAAAGATTTAAGCATATCCATACCCTGCTATATGTAAATAGTTGAAAAATAAATTTCGTAGAATTCAAACCTAGGATTACCGCGCACATTCACAAACACATACAGGTACATGTTATGAAGAAATCAAAATTTAGTATCATTATATTAATTTTATTAAATATATAAATATATAAAAAATATTAATAAAGATCTCATGTGGATTCTCTAACGTGAGCGCATTTTATCACTTTCAATGCTTTACGTGATCACCTTTAATAGCGTCTGGATTAAATATAAAAATGTTTAAAATTGCTGTTTTATTACGACTTTTACTAATCTTTCGATATCATCGTGATCTGGATAGATAAATTCGTTAGACGGTAGTAAAATCGATCTTAATATATTTTTTTAGCTTAACGCTGAATTCCGTTAATGTCAAGGCACAATGGCAGGAACCATGGGAACCTAGTGTTAAGATACTCCGTTCTCCGTTTTCTGGCTTAGTCATTGTGTATTTAGTGGCGGAACTCAACGTAAAATAAATAATTTAAAACTCGTTCATAGGACATTATAAAAGGATTTGGGTTTACAGATAAATATGAATTTATTCTTATCATATAAATATCCATCTTGTTATTGTCATAATTTTGATGTATAATTTTCAATTAGATACATACTGTTGCAGTTTTCAAAGTCACACTTTCTCATTAATTATAAAGCGTTTGTTTACATTAAAATCTATTTTAATCACATTCCTTACTAAATGATCTAGAGGAGAACGCTTTATACAGTCGCCCTAGCAAAATGCAATTCGCTGATTCACTGCCAGCTAATATAGTGCGAATTATCTAACTTGCGTGTGTGATGACTTGCTATCCGCTTTGATTTTATCGTTTTAATTTTATAATCAATGCTGGTTGTTAATGTTAATTTCCTATTTTAATTAAGTTGATTTGTTTAATGCCTATATTTTGAGAGATTAGATGCCTATATTTATGTCGCAGTGACGCAGAGGTTGTGAGTTCTATTCCTGTTTGGAGAGAATGAACATTTTTTGTATTTTTTTCTCTAGTAACAAAACATCGCTCAACACGCAATTCCTCGAAAGTCGGAAAGCGAAGTGAGTTTTAATAGTGCCTTCTGCCTACGATTCCCACTGCGTACCGTGTGCGAGATACAACGTAAATCTAAGAAAACTATATTTTGCTATTTTTTTATCGTAAAAATAAACTTGTTTAATCATCTTTACCTAGTACAATAAATAGAGAAGTAAATTTCGCTCTCTACGCCAGAAGAACGTAAGGTCATACCTAGCAGAACGTAAGGTCATACCTAGCAGAACGTAAGCCCATACCTACGTTTATTTGTATTACGTAAGTTCATTTATTTGTGTCAAATAATGAAATTTTAACGATAATAGCTTCGTAGTACAATAAATAAATATGCCTATATAATTAGGTGAAAACTTCTCTCGCAATTAATTTTCTTGTTATATAGTTTTTTTTACACTTTAGTCTATTTTACAAAAACATGTATAAAAATTTACATCAACCCGTTACATTTGAATTTAAAAGTATAAAAATTAGTTCCACTAGTTAAAGTTTTAGACATTAATATTTCTCGTTGACTAATTCATAGTACAACCAGTCTGGCGCCACATAGACCCCATGCTCGTTACCTATCTGCTGAATCACAATCCACAGAATATAAATTATCTCAGGGAGTGCATCGAGAGTGACCATTAATTACTTGTCTTTTGCTAACAACCCTATACGTTAATTGATTGTGAAATTATATGTATATCTATATAAAGAATTAAGTACCTACATTTTATTTCTTATTTAGCAGAATTCACAGAAAGAATCTAGTGACACGACACTCTGTTCTCGTAATTAGTGGCCAGAACATCAAAATAAAGATAGTTCGTTTCCCTAGAAGGGGAATCGAACCCATGACATCATTTCCGTGCCTATAAAATACTTAAGTTAGCAAAAAGTAGCCATAATATTTTTTCAACATAAAAAAAATGTGATCAAACTAGAGCACTTTCAAACGTAGGTACAGTAGGTAACAAAGTTTATGAAAAGTAAAAAAGTTTCTTTTCAAAGTAATGCGAAGCCTCAAAAGTTTTCAAATGAATGAAGTTTTTATATGAAATAAAATGGCGACGAGAAATACAGCTACTTGGTTGTTTTTAATTTCGGTATTGCCCAATTGGGCTAAGAAAATATACAATAAAAATCCAAATCTGGTCAAGAAAGCAAATACCTACGTCATTTGGAGAAGCGATATTTGTCCTCATTCCCAAAATAGACCGGGTAACAGATCCAAAGGATACTAGGCCGATTGCTCTTACGAATACTTTGTCTAAAATCTTTTTCTCAATATTTCAAACGAAAATGACCCATTTTATGATTAGCAATAGGTACTTCAGGCCGAACTACCAGAAAGGGTTCCTACCTGGAATTTCTGGATGCCTGGAGCATAATACTTTGTTAACCGAAAGCTTAAAAGACGCCAGAAAGTGTGAGAGGCAAATTACGGTATGTTGGATAGATTTAGAAAACGCGTTCGGATCAGTACAACACGATCTATTGATGTTTGCTTTAAAATGGTACAACTTTCCTACAATAGTAAGCAACATAATCGCGTCATACTATTCAAAATTAAAATTCGTTATAATCTCAAAAAACGGTAATTCAAAACCTTTAAGCTATAGAGTAGGTCTTTTCCAGGGTTGTTGTTTATCCCCAATAATATTTAATATCGTCATAAATATTTTAATAGATAATTTAATTAAACATGAGAGAAAATGGGGTTATCGGTTTAAGTTAAACAATAAATACACAGAATCCATTCTTGCTTTTGCGGACGATCTCGCGATACTTACTAGGAATCCAAAGCAATGTCAGCTGCTATTGGATGAAGTGGAAGAATTTTGTGCGTGGACGAAGGGAATGAGGACAGAACCTAGTAAGTGTCACTGCTTATGTCTGGGTAGACGAAACACTAAATATACCTCATACGATCCGGGACTTAAAATAGATGGTAAAAGCATTTCTATAGTTTCCGAAGCGGCACCTTTTAAATTTCTCGGCAAGAAAATAGATTATAAAGGCCGTACTCCATCTTTAGATGTACTAGTCGACAGCTTTTTGACAGATCTTGAAAAGGTAGAACATCAACCTATAAGTAATGTCAAAAAAGTTTGGATATACGACAATTTTCTAACATCACGTCTGAATTGGCCTTTCCTCGTATATGATTTTAATAAAACCCTCTTGGCTAAGTTAGATACAAGCGTCATAAAGATACTGAAGTTTTGGCTTGGGCTAGCGCATTCGGCAGACACCTCAACCTTATTTAGGGAAAAAAATAACTTTGGGTTGAGATTAAAGAAACCATCGGAGCTCTATAAACATCTAAGAGTTGCCAAAACACATATTCTGGGAAAATCACGAGATGAGATTGTTACCTCACTTCCAAAAGACAGAAGTGTCCCAGAGCTCGAGTCAAGACTTAAGTTCCATAAACAATTTATGATAGGAGCACAATCAAGTAAAGTAGGGTTAGGATCAAAGAGGAAAGTTCAAGATATGGACATAATAAAATCTTTTATACGGCAAGACGAGAATGATAGGTATAAGATGCACGCAATGGGGTTAGAAATGCAAAACGAGTGGCTAACTCTGGGAGAATTTTGTATCCCTTTAGCTTTAAAATGGCGCACCCTAATTCATGACTGGTCTCCAGCACTATTAAAATTCTACCTGAATGCGTTCCAAATGACTCTTCCAGATCAAAGTAATTTAGTGAGATGGGGTAAAGCTACCGATAAATCTTGCTACATCTGTAAAGAGGCAGTGGGGACAGCTAAACATATGCTGGTGGGGTGTAGGGTACTCCTGGAAAGTGGTCAATACTCGCGGCGCCATGACAAGGTACTAGAAATTATACGTGAAGCCGTTAGTCTTTCAGTAGCAAGAGCACAGAGAAACATTACAACCAGCAAACGTTCAACAGAGTTTGTGAAAGAAGGTTCTGTTAAAAAACACACGCAAAAACCTTTCTCAATATTAGATCCAGCTCCTGATTGGACTCTTTTGATGGACACGTATGAGAAACAGTATAAAATCCCTGAGGACATTGGTGTTTCGTCATCCAGACCTGATATTTTTCTTTATTCTCGAAACCTAAAACGCGTAGTACTGGTAGAACTTACAGTTCCGTGGGAGACTAATATACCTAAAAGTCATAGCTTCAAACTTAATAAATATTTCGAGCTTACTAACGAACTGACCAGGAATAGGTTTAGAGTAAATTCATACGCGGTAGAAGTAGGAGCGAGAGGTATAACAGCGAAATCTCTCTTTAGCTTGCTAAAAGATCTCGGCCTGTCTAGAACTATTACTAATACATTTCTAGAACGTACTTCAAAGGCGGCATTAGCAGAATCTTTTCGAATTTGGTTAGGTAGTGGGAGGAGCTCGGACAGTGAAGGTGAGCGTTAATGCATTTTAAAGGGGCCCCTTTAAACCTACACTTGGGTCGCAAGTCCCAAGCGCTGATCGGAGCTCCTCTTCCTACAACGCGATGGGCCCGGCACCCGCACGGTGAATCCATGGAATGCTAAGCAGTTTCTTCTCATTTAGTGATCTAACATTTTCTTTGAGTTATAAATTACATTTTTTTAATAAAAATAATTTTTATCCCTCTCACCTTGCGAAATTCATTAGTAATTTTGTAGCACCTCTCACAGTAGCTTAGTAATCCAAATAAAGAAATTATTTTCGTAATACAACCTTGTTTTTCTTATATCATCAACTTTTTAATATTAAAAATAAGTAAAGACTTAATCGTAAATTGAGTAAAATGGCATTTGTAGTTGTTTTAAGCACAAAATTTTAAACAGAAAGAAAGATGAAGCACAAAGATTGCTTGGAAAATAATATTTTCTTCTTTGTTTTAAATACAGTATTTTTATACTAATGTTGTTCAAACAATTATTTAACAAGAAAATTTCACAACAAACTTAATGTAAGCTTTTCTAAGGTAGAGACCACTACGTGTAAGTAAGCATCGTTTAGATATGTCCTTATAAAACGCAGCTTCTAACCTTAAATAGAAAACAATGTAACTACCATACGAAATCGTTTTAACACGGCTTAAATTGTTTTTAGTTAGAATCATATATTTTTTTTTATTTATAGAAGGACCAGCCTAGGGTTATGATATTTTTTTTTTGTTGACGCAGGGGAAAATCTTTATAGATACTCGACTCCTGGGGGGGAGACCGGGTTATGTGAGATTGTACTCACTAAAATCCCCTGCGATGGCCGCCACAGCACGGAAAAACGCTTTCGCAGCACGTCTGCGGCCTCTCCCGTGCGTTGCCCCGCTCGTGGCTTGCGGAGCCCTTTTCAGGAGGGCGAAGATGGTCTCGCCCTCCCCGCACCTCTTGCTGGTGCGTACACCGGCAAGTGTCACAGATAGATACTTAGCTCTCTGTATTTTATGCGAGGTAGAGACATCAGGTAGAAATAAAATTTTCTCACATATATATATATATATATATATATATATATATATATATATATATATATATATATATATATATATATATATATATATATATATATATATATATATATATATATATATATATATATATATATATATATATATATATATATATATATATATATATATATATATATATATATATATATATATATATATATATAGCGGAAGCATTTAAGCATTTTTATCGAGAGTTGTCAAACATAGACTAATGTCCTTAAGTAAAAACTATTTCCTACTGGGAACTAATTCCAACAATAATCCATTACATCCAAAATTTGCATGCATTTCTTGACATATTCTTTTAACATACTCATGGTACTTTCAGGTTCTATATACGATTTTTTTAAATATACTAACAGGTTACTAGCCGGTAGTATAACATACACATCTGGTATAAATATATATATTTCCCATTCGTCCTCCCTAAGCCCACACTATTTGTTTTCCGCTACAATCCCTTGAGATAACTAGATGTTTATTTTCCATCTAATTTGATCCGCTAACTTAGCTAATCCTCTCAAACAATACGTCAAAGTGTAACTTAGTTAGACTCAATATGTACACATATCTATATTATAATAAAACAGTAATACTTAACTGTCTGTCGTTACTGCAATTTTGAATAGCTTCGCGCCTTATTCCGCATATAGCAGGATGAGCAGAGGGAACCGTAGGAACCGTCTTTCTTGAGAAATTATTTTTTATTTATACTTATATTTTTGGCCACATTTATATTTAACGTTTTCTTTACAAAACTATTAAAGCTATGCCTGGTAAAGGTAACTGATTTTGGAAAACATAACACCCGTCATAAGGGCACTTTTTTCAAATTTTTGTTGAATCAAAATTTTACATTATTATTACACCTTTGTATTATCTCTATATAAAATGACATTGGCTTGCCTTTCAACAATTCACAACTAAACGCCGTGAAAACACAGCGTAACTGTGAATTGCATACTAAAGCATATATGATGTTTAAAAATAATAATTAATAATAATAGTATAGAACGCTACTTAACACACAATGCCTCGAAAACGGTGGAAAGCGGGGATGGAGAAAGCAGGGACTAAAGCAACAAAGTGTCTTAACATTAGGTTCGTATAATTCCTAAAGTTCCCTCTGCCTACCATGTGCTGGATAAAACGTGAAGCTAAAAAAAGTAGTACAGAATATTTGCTACAGGCTAGCTTTAAATATATAAAGTTACTTACCGCGTTAAGAGCTTCCATTTCGTAAGGACTCAGTTTGTAAGATGCATCCGAACCAACCAGTCGTAGAGTGGATCTAAAACAAACAAAAAACACTTTAAATATATAATAATATATCATTAATAACATTATTCAAGCTATTCCCTAATTTGAGACATTTTTGAGTATTTTACTAATTCCTTCTCCCCTCATGGGAATCAAACCCAAGACTAGCGCTTACAGTAGATTCTGTGCCGCTGTACCAAGTCAGCTCTACTCATTTATTAAACAAATGTTATTTGTTTTATTTTAATTTTAAGTTAATATAGAAGTCAGTGATTTACTATTACCGTCTTTAATGTTCATCAATGTACAGAAATGTCACAGTGAATGAACCTCAATGCAATAATTTATCTAAATACATTTAATTTGCTTGGTAATGAAATTTTGAACCCAAGGGTTTGAAGATCGTCGTGGCACAGAGGCGATGCTTCTGCCTATAAACGGTTTGTGGGTTCAATTTCGGGTAGAAAATGGATCTTTCTATTTTCATTTTCTTCGCTCTGGTAAATAGACAAAGCGCGGTATTGAGCCCCGCCACTCAACACGCAATACCTTGAAAAAGGCGGAAAGAATGGAACGGAGTGTCTTAACACTAAGTTCCTGCGGTGCCTTCTGCCTACTCTACAAGGGGAAATCGTAAAAAGGTGCATATATACATGTATATGTAACGTGCATTAAAGCGTAAATCTTGCATAAAACATCTTGTTTCTATTGTAGTGGTATATAACCATATAAAATTTATTATTTATAATATTCTATGATCATAAAAATTTAAATATATTATAAAGTTTATTTTAGTGCCAAAAAGTTGGGTGATAAAATTTAATAAAAGAAATAAGAAATACGATATCGTTATTAATATTACGAAATATTGCATATATTATATTTAGAAAAGAGAAGTTGAAGTGTTCTAGACAAAGCGCGGCGTTGAGTTCCGCCACTCAACACGCAATGCCTCGAAAAAGGTGAAGAGCGGGGACGGAAAAAAGCAGGGACTAAGCAACGGAGTGTCTTAACTCTAGGTTCGTATGGTTCCTGCAGACGCCTCTGCTTACCCTGCCATGTGCGGGATAAAGCGTGAAGCTAAAAAAAAGAAGTTGTTAAAGTCAGTTTTTAAATGAAAAACATCGAACCTCATGTATATAGATTGTACATAAATCACTCAATAACAATATTTCAGAGTAGTTCTTTTCTAACATGGACCGTTGCCTGCATACAACAGCCCCGATTGACATAATTTCATCGCGCATAATGACTATGACATTATCATCTAAGAATACTCTCTGTTTTACAGAGATTCCCATTTACATTTTGTATATCAATATAAAAAGTATAATAGAAATATTTAATTTATATATATTAATATTATTAATATTTATTTTGATAATAAATTAAGGACCGACGTGGTGCAGAGGCGCAAGCGTCTGCCCGTAAACGCGACGGTTTGAGGGTTCGATTCCCACACGGAGAAGATGGATTTTTCTATTTCCACTTTCTTCGCTCTAGAAACTAGGCAAAGCGCGGAGTTCCGCCACCCAACACGCAATGCCTCGAAAAAGGCAGAAAGCAGGGACTTAGCAACGGAGTGGGTAGTGTGAGTAACACTAGGTGAGTGAGTTCATATGGTTCCTACAGTCCCCTCTGCCTTCCCTGCAATATGCGGAACAAAGCTTGAAGCTAAAAAAAATTAAGGGCCGATAATGGAAGGGAGTTTCGTTTTCAGTATTTGATACCAGAAAAGCGGTTGAGACTAAAAGACTTACGAGACTAATAAATATCTTAACGTTGCAATTCTACTAAAGACGCCAACAAATCGACCAGTCCGTCAAAAGTGCACAGTTGAAAAGAAGGATCTCAAAATTTTAAATACTCACTAATCAGTTTACTGAAAGGCAGCAAAGTACTTGTCATATAAATTAAAAATGAAATTAATTATTTTTGTCTCTTTAAAATTTATAGCTCCCGACGTTTCACGGCGTTGAGTTCCGCCACTTAACGCGCAATGCCTCAAAACTTAAGTAGGTTCCTGCGGTTCCCTCTGACAACCCTGCTATGTGCGGGATAAAGCGTGAAGCTAAAATATCTTGCTTAAGGAAAGTTGTATAAATTATGTTACTTTTGAAATAAATCGAAATTCAACCAAAATTTCCTTTAACGTATGATATCACAAAAAACTACGAAAAAGCAATAAAATAAAAAAAAAGTATAATTATCATCATTTATACCTTTAATAATTAACACAGTGAATGTTGGCAAGGAAATTTATGAATATGCTTCTAGTGGTCGAACATGTGGTCCGTGTGTAAGCGGATTAATGATATTTAATATTTTTTGACGAATTTTCAGAATTTTAACTCTCACTAAGCAGAGCTATATTAAAATATAAATATTCTTCTAATTTCTTTATAAAAGGTTATATTATAACAAAAAGTTTTTACTTATAATTATAATAGACAAGAAGTCTGTACTTATTTATCTAAATATGAATTCTATAAATAGAATAGAAAGCAGGGACTGAACAACGGAGTGTCTTAACACTAGGTTCTCACGGTCCCTGCAGTTCCCTCTGCCTACCCTGCCTTGTGCGGGATAAAGCGTGAAGCTATAAAAAAAAATACAGATAAAATTAGCCCAGAAAACTAACATGGGTTAAAAATTACTTATAAATTGCAAAGCCAAAACAAAACGTTACACTTCATTAATAACAGAAAACGCTCTAACTAAAACCACGTTCCTACCAGGTAAGACAAATACGCTCATTTCCTACGTAGAGCGCCCAAACGTCCGAGCCGACAAATTGCACCGCCGCGGGCTTATTCCAGTTTTATGCTAACATTGTACTACTTGCATTACTAATTATGTACTATGAAGAATAATGATTAGTTGATAATTAAGAGATAAGGAACCCTAAAAATGGTAATATGATTATTTTTATTTAAGTTATGTAAATTGATTCAATCTGGGAATATGAAAGGCCTATGCATATACACGAACACTTGCAGGTTACCATGGAAACGTTTTTTAACACAATCCTATTATATGTTAAATAATAATATAGATATACCACTTTGCAAGTTATTAAGTATACTAATTTATTATAGATATTTTACACATTTCAGTTTAAATTTACCTGTGAGTTAGGTTAACTCCAGAGATCCACGTAATGTTTTCTAATAGAATTTACTAGATGCAGTTCCTTAAATCTCCTATATAATAGTTGTAATCTTTTTTAGAATAAATGTCTTTAAGCTCAACATAATAAAGATATTTCCCATGAAATTTCCAGAATATAGACACCGTGACCTCAGAAGGCGGATGACGGAAAGTTTGCCCGCTTGTTTTATTTACGACACTTATGCTCTAACAAACTAATATAAATTTAATATATTTTTACTTTCTTATCAGATCGTTTGGGAAATGGTTGATTGTAAATTACAGAACTTTAGAATACATTTAGAAAGAAATAGTAAAATTGTGGATAAAAATATAATTCCTTTTACATTTTTGTTTCTATATGGCAATGTATATGTTTGTAGAGATGTGATAATATACTGTACTGTATTTAACTTTATCGTTTTTTTGGAAATTTTGTTTGAAATGAGAATCAACGTGATGATAATGGAAGCCGGAAGCTGGAATCGTTTTAACCTAGTGTTAAGACAATCCATTCTCCACTTTCCGCCTTCTTCGAGGCATTGCATATTGAATAAGCGCCTTGCCTAATATTCCCCTAGTGGGAATCGAACCCTCAAACCGTTGCGTTTACAGATAGATCCTGCGCCACTGCGCCGCAACAGTCGTCATTCATCAAATTGTAAAATATATATAAAAATTTGTGATAGAACAATAAAAATAAACGGCTTATTAATTGAAATCTGTCCTAAAGACCCGAGTTCGATTCCTGCTACGTCCAATTTATACACTTTAAAACAACCCATATACTAATCCCTAAAAAACGTTAACAACTTAACAAGATAAATATAATAAGACAGATTACTAAGCAAATAATTTTAATTCTACCGCCGGAAGCTCTCTCTCTTATTAATATTCCGAGCTAGACGCCGCGCCGTGTGAAACGACATTAGTTAACTATTAATTGGCAAGACGTAGGCATGCATACATTAATATTGCAAGATGTACTTGCAATATTTACTTTTGCTTAGCGATTGAGATTACGCTTCAGAATTTGTAGTATGTTAAGCGTAATGCTAATTCAACACTCTTGTTAATAAATACTGATTGTAATTGCTTAATTGAATCATTTGGAGTTGCTGTGGCGTTATGGTATAGCGTTTTAGTTTAAACGCGGTGGTACTAAGTTCAATTTGTGGAGGTCGTGAGTTATTATCGCTGTCAGAAGAAGATTGTCTTCTTTTCTCTTCTTGATGAAGGTTATCTTCTTGATCGCTGCCATGTATTAGATTTCTGACGGAAAACGGAGAGCAAATGGTTTTAACACTGTTCTGTCAGACTAATTTACCATACGAATATATAGCTTATAGTGAAAAATATATAAATGATATACAAAAAACATTGTAAATATTTCTTAGTTTAATTAAATGAAGTAATTATAATATACCAAATCGATAGAATGGGAAACAGCTTCTCTTCTTTTCACGCACGGGCTTCAACACCGCGCTTAGTCTATTAATGTAGGTCAATTTATACTTCTATAACTAGAGAGAGCGTCGAACCCACAACTATCGCCTTTATAGTCAAGACGATGTCCCATAGATATAATAACTGACAAACATGGCTAAAACAACGCCCTATTGTTGTTTTTATTTTGACACGCTATAAATGTCACATCACTAGTAACTAGTGGAGTGTCAGAGCCAGAACAAATGTACGCGTACATTTACACTTGCATGAGATTTAAGTATTTGGAGTATGTCAATACATACTTTTTTGTAAGAGATTTTGTTATATTAGCTTCTTTTTAATAAGAATAGTGTCCTAAGTCTAGGCTCTCTCTGCATTAAACGAGAGTAAGGTAATGTGAAAAAAAAAATAATATGTATATTATGGCAAAATTTGCTATAATATTATTAGAATATGACTGTGAGAAGGACCATCGTGGCGCAGAGGCTTAGAGTCTGCATGTAAGCCCGTCAGTTTGTGGGTTTGATTCTTACTTTGTGCAGATGAATTTTTTATCTACGTTTTTTTACTCTGACAACTAGACAGAGCGAGACGTTGAATTCCACCACTCAATATGCAATACCTCGAAAAGCGGAGAACGGAGTGTCTTAACACTAGCTTCTCATGGTTCCTTTGGTTTCATCGTTGTACCCTGTATGGAGAAAGAGTGAAAGAGTTGCGGGAATTGAACCTATACCTCCTGGAAACCAACTAAGAGGCGCGCTTGGAAATAGGAAAAGATGTCAATAATATTTTTCTGACTGAAGTATGAAAATTTATTTTATTTTAAATATATGTATATAATACATTATTACTTCTAGATTATTATTAACGGTTCCCTTCATAGTACATACAGATTGGTCAATTACGTACAGAAATTTCCATGTCTAATTTAATAATTTACTTGTAACGGTATTGTAAGTATGTACTTGCGTTAGTATTATAACTGTTTAAGTGAAAATATTAAACATAGTGTGCAGTAAATGAGGTATTATCTTGTCATTACTATGAAATATGGGGTGATTTTCACTAGAATCTAGTCTATACACATGGAGAGTAGCGTGAAGCTACTTAAGAGTAGGACCTAACGATTTTAGCTGTTCCCAAATATAATAAAAATTATTAAAATGAAAAAAAAACTAAAAAGACCTAAGTATAAAGCACACACAAAGCAAAAAAAAAGTAGACAAATCTAGAAAATAGCATTTTAATTACTAAGATGGCTAAAGAAAAAAATACTAAATTATAGATACTTAAGTATTCCCTTTAAAAACCAGTAATGCTTTTGATGTTATTCCAAATTTGGGTTACGTTTTATATATACACTTGATAACTTATGGCTTAGTGATCAGAGGGCTTGGAGAGAATCCCAGAGGCGCAGGTTCAGATTCTACAAAATTTGACAGATAATTTTTTTTGTTTATACTTTTTTTATCAAAAATTAAATAAACAATAAATAAATAAAAAAACTTTATGTTAGGTTGGCAAAAACTTTATTTTACTATTGTATGTTTCAATTGTACTGCTAGCATCTTGGTAGTTATCGACGCTCCAATGGTTGAGAAGACGATTTAACGGAAATTGTTGGAATTTAAGTTGTTTAAAATTGTAATATATATGCGGGAATAAGTACAAAAAAAGCCTTATGAAGTATGTCATGATGTTTTCGCAGTTTTATCCGATATAAACGTTAATAAAAAATTACAAGTATCTATAATAGAAGTGTCCTCCTTATATATATAATAATTATAATTTTTTAATACAAACACCTAAATTTAAATTTTCATAACTAAATAGTCGGCGTATTGCCAGGTGTTCATTAAATCACGCCTACATTAAATGTTGCTGGTTTTCGCCTGTTGTAAATTAGTGATCAAATCGCCAGCTGTTGACATCTGCCACTCACAATACAATATCTCGTATAAGACGAAGTAAAGCAGGGAATTAAGTGAACCAACTCTATTTTTTTTTTTTTTTTTTTTTGGTTCTCTTTGCCTACAGCAGGGTAGGTAGGTATGAAACTAAGAATATACTAGTAGTGATTAGTCTCGTTTATATAACCTAAAAACAGTAGGAAACAATACTAGCCGTTTCCCAAAAAGGTAAAAGTTACAGATAAGAAAGAAAACATAATAAGAAGTTCAAACTTATGACAGCCCTATAATTCATCAAAATATCAAATTACTCAAAATAACTGTGTCCACCCGCGAATGTTTTATACTAATTGGACACTTCAACGACGTCTGTCTCCACTTTTGGGGGTACACCCTCCTTCAAAAAACATAACTCGAAACATCTGTCCAATATCCATAGTAAATGATAGATTTGTATTCAATAATAAACAAGCTGTACGAAGCTTAGTGATCTAGAAGATTTTGTGTTTCATTAGTAATACGAAACTCTATAAAAAATTGAATGTAAACGCGATAGTGTTCGGTTTAAAATAAACTAATTTGTCATTTTTTTTATTCTTGAATAAAGGATTATTTTTATCTAACCCATAAATAAGATTAAAAAGTCATAAAAGCCCTTACTTTTTGTTGCAAAACAATAAAATATAACGAGGTTAATTTTGTTGGCATTTTTTGGAATAGTATTCACAATGATAGCTAAGCTGGCTGATGTGAAAACACACATAAAGCTCTTATAAGCTCATCAGATCACGTGACAATTTTATACTCGTATTATAATTGTTTACGTTGATATATGAAAGCTTATTGTGGGGACTATGTCTATTCACAGATTACTCTGTTGATAATGTATTAAAAAAACTTAAATAAATTAAAACGCAATGCAAGCTTATTTAGGATACTTTTATATACCTTTGATATTACTAACAATAATATTGCTTGCTGAGTCCGCCACTCAACACGAATGCCTCGGAAAAAGGCGGAAAGCGGGGTCAAAAAAAGCAGGAACAAGTAACGGGTGTTTAACCACAAGGTTCATATAGTTCCTGCGTTCCCTTTGCCTACTCTGCATATGTGGAATAAAGCGTGGAAGCTAAAACAATAATATGTTGCTGTTGAAAAGAAGTTAAAAGTAAATTATTTTTATGTAATCCAATGGCAACATTCTGCATCGATCTAAACGTAAAAGTCACAGTTCTGAAATCTCGTGAGGGGTTTACATATGTAAAAATATACCAACGGAATAGAGGACGACTTCTTTTGAAAATCAGTAAAAAATTTACAAATGAAATACTAATTGTAACATAACCGATATAATTATCCAAGCTACGACGGGTTTTCAAGCGTCAATTCATGATGAAATTTTTAAAAATTAGAAATTTAGCTTAGAACAACATTTGGAAAAGTGAAGCGACAGAATAACTTTAAAATCTTAATTAACTCCATAACTTTTAAGATGAAAGACTAGGGAATGTACAGTATTTATTTCTATTTACATTTAATAACTGAATATCTAAAATAACTATAGTAGAATACTCGCGTTATTTAATTCGTCAAGTATGAAAATTAGTTTCACGCTTTTAGCTTGCTTCGAAACTTCAGATAAAAAACAATACGTCTTAGCCATCCACATTAAGAAGCAGCATGTTGAGTGGCGGAACTCAACGCCGCGCTGGCCTAATGCCGAGGAGAGGACCCTAACTGAAATAATGTATCCTCTCCTTATATTCGTTTAGCAAAAAAAAAAAGGGCAAAGCAAGATCCAACTCACTAGAACTAAAGCTCAGAGTATTGCTCGCTTTGTGATGATTGTATTAGAGCTGATAATAGATAAGTGTACTCTTTACACTGAAAATTATTGTACCGTTCTATAATTATTTGTTTTATATAAATATTAGTATTTTTAAGACGGAACAGTTCAAGACGGAAAATCGGATGATAGAAAATTTTAAAACACTAATAGTCCTTTGGCAAGAATATGGATTTGGGGGACCTACACTAATCTCTCTATTTTCAGCTTCCTAAAAGCATTAGTATAGAAACGGTATTAATAAAATAAAGAAAAGTACTGAGTAAAAACTAAATCAAAAGATCATATCCATTGAGAATACTATAGGAAGTACATCTGAAAAACTGTCACGAGGATTCTTTACAATTATTGATATCGCCACTTCCTGATTTGTATCGAACTTAATTATAACATAGTAGATGTTAAGAATCTCTAGTACAGGTTTTATAAATGATGTTATAATAATATTCCAAAGAAGGAAAGAAATTATGAGGTATAACTTTTATTGGCTACGACTTCACCTATAATTAATTCTTTTAAAATTCCTTTATACTTATTTTCCAATGTTTTACTCGTTTTTATTTATTTCCATTTCACTTTCTATTTCGTGATGTATTGACTTGAACGAAAACAGAGAACAGAGTGTTTTGATGTATAGAACTTTAAACTTTTAACGTAGGAATCTACGTTACAAGTATAAGTTCCGAACCTAAAAAAATCCCCCGAAAAGAAGAATGGAACCACACTTTTTAGTGAGAAAAAAGATTCTCAAATCAGGCCCTATGTAGTACTATAAGCGATGATTGTTAAGCCGACAATAATACTCAATTGAAAGAATCTCCATATGATTAATTCCGAAAGTTGGGAAAATAAAATGCGGTGTTAGGTTAGGAAGGACAGGCGATTGAAATAATATAATATAACATATATATTACCAATGTAAAACCCATGTGGGATATTACAGGAGATAAAGATATATGATGGAAAAGTGAGTGGTAAGAGAGGTAAGGGGAGACCTCGGTTGATCTCGTTCGAAACACAGTATGCGAAGATATGGAGGAAGGTCACGGAAAAAGCATGAGAACTCCCCGGAGAGCAGCATGAAGAGGTTACTGCAACAGTGGCGAGGACGGAAAGAGGTATGTAGAGACCGCAGGTTTGGCGCTCGTTCTCTCTGCTACCCCGCTAGGTTCTTTAGAGACGTGAGCTAGGTATATACAGGAGTCGTATATAAATATTAAGAAAAAAAATAACTGTTCAAATAGTAAACCGAAGAAATGCTAAAATAGACTGGTAGCTATAAATCATATAATACAAAAGAAACAATTGTTGCAAGGAAACAAAATGCTTACAGCGAAATTTTTCAAAAGAAAATGAGCTTGTCAAGAAATCAATCGATCTATATTAATAAATGAGACGTGACCTGGCGAAGTGCATGTGCTCAACTGGCACGCTCGAAACGCCATTAATAAGGAGAAGAAGAAAAGTTAACAAATGAGTACGGACGTTTGCCATAGTATTAGAATTAAAATTTATCATCCTCGACAGTTTAATTCGAGTGTGACAAATCCTCCCCTCTGATTTTCTGAGCCTGATCTAGGCTTTTTGTAGGCGGGCGGGGCGGGGGCGAAAATCCAATTCTTTTGTTTTTTCAAAATTATAACTTTATCAGAACTGCTCTACTGTCCCAATAGGCCTAGTCATAGCAACTGTAGCAGTTTAGGCAATTTAAAAATAAAACATTAAAAATATAATGCTTGTTAAATTATAGGAACTTGTGGAATTTTCGCAAAGAAAGTTGCGAATCTAGTTGATTTTCAAGATACCTTTATTCAAAGTATTCCTGCCACTAGGGGTTTTTCTTAATACTACTTGTAAGTATACATGCTTGCTGGTGTTAAAGCTGGACATTACTAGATGGCGCTTTAGCTGCTATGATTAATAAGCTTTTATATTCGGAAAAAACAAAAACAATATTTGAGATAATCATACTTTAATGTGTAACAGATTAGGTGTAAATAATATTGCTTTAAAATATGTACTATTCTTAATACTAAAATATTACAAGAATAAAATAAATGGTATTAGGCCTTAAGCCTACATCTTTATATATTTATATGGGCGCAAATCAATATACATTTTATGATTGTATTGGTAGAAAAGTAAGATTTCATATGAAATTAATGTTTAATTATCAAATCAGTAAAAAGTATTTGAAATGTTAAGTTCTTATGATATTAATTTTAAAATAAAAACAGAAATGTCAGCTGGGTAAAGAAATAAAAAGGATGCGAATTATGTAGTGTCAATCTCTTCTATTGTACGAGAATAAAACCAATTGTACCACTCTGTATAATTCTGAAAATGAACTCTGAACAACGAAACCGGTCTAGCGCCGGGACATAAGTACAGTAATACATTTATAGTCAAGGTTCTCTTACATAAACGCTCGAAGTAGAGAAATTTAAAATAATAAAATAGTACCACAATAAATGTAAAAGAACTAAAATATTAATAATAACTATGAAAAATTAAAAAAACGATAGATAAACATGCCATACTACCTCCTACTGGCTAACGTTGAGGGCGTTATCAAATGCATCCCTTACATAATCGACCCCAATCTAGCCTTTTAGCGCTGTAAAAGTGCTGTTATGCTTTAATGATAATTTATTTTTCGCGTATTACTAAACAAGTGGTAATGATTGTACACTGTACATAATAATTACTATATATAGGATACAATAAAGTATGTCGAGTGGCGAAACTAAACGGCCGCGCTTTGCCTAGTGCTGAAGCGTGAAAACGGAGTGTCATAAACTAGAATTACCGGTTCTTGCGGGTTTCTCTGCCTACAATGCTAAAGAGGATAAAAAATGTGAAGCTATTGTTAAAATGAACAATATATAGGTTGTGAAAATTTATATGTATTTTGAGATATTATGGTCTTAAATCTAGCAACCTACTTTTGTCCTATAAATTCTTTGCCCTTAAAGTTTACAGTTCCAAGGATTTAACTTCTCAAAAAGTCAAAACTTATTAACACCATTAAGTGAAGTGTCCACCCATCCCGTATGATATGGGTAATAAAACTACAGGACAGCGACTTAAAAAATACTTTCTTCTATTTTGAAATATTTTTACATTAATATTAGGCCACTAATAAAAAAAAGCTTATATTCAATGGGAACACAAATGTTCTATGCATTTCTACAGAAACTGCTAGTGAGCTACCCCTATATGGCATAAGCTAACATTCATATCGCCTTCGGTTTATACAACTGAATGTAGAATATAATGAAATATTGGAGATAAGGGCTGCGTGGACAATTTATAATAGATAGACAAGATAAAAAATACTATGTAAAATGTTACGAATAAATTTGAAAAAATTGTATCTCAATACTAGGCTAGCGCAGGCGAGGACGCAATCTTAGGTTAAGATCATTCAAACTTTAATAAAACTCAACTATCTAAAAATAAATATTGAAAATTACATACTTGGAAAATAAAATAAACTTGACTTCCGAGAGTCGAATCAAGAATTATTACGTCATAATGGGTATTATACGTATTATACGTAGTATAGTCCGTGAATCATATATAAAGTTACAATCGAAATAAATTGATGACTTAATTATAATGTGTTTTAAGAAACATGTCAAATCTGTAAACACAGTATATGCACTTGTTAAACAAATATTTGACTTGACTTTATACGCGCCATAGTGTATTTTGTGCGTAACTTTATTTTTTTAATAAGACTTAATATTTTTAATTACAGCTTAGCTTGATTTTTATCCAGTGTGTAGTAGGGTCGGCAGATTGTTGGGTGGGAAAACTGCAAGAACCGTGAAAACCCAATGGTAATGACACTCCACATATCCGCTTTCCGCGTTGATCGAAGCTTTACCTGGTTGAGTGGCGGACCTCCGCCACACTGCCTAGTTGTAAGAACATAGAAATGGGAAATAATCCTCATCTTCTCGAGAAGAAATCGAACCAACAAACTCTCGGTCTATAGGCAGACGATGCACTTCATCACGTCAATCCTCAATTTCATATTATAAATGTTAATATCCAAATACACTCCGGTTTACAAAACACCAGATTCGCAATGTTTATAAAAGTTACGGGCTACATCGATTTATCGTCTTGATCTTGATATAGAACAATGATTGCGACCATTATGAGCTATTTATGGCTTTTTGTTAATGTTCTTAAAATATTTTTATTTTACATTGTGTTATTCACTTGGCACGTTAAATATATAAGCCGAGAGGAAACAGTGTCGTGATCACTATGTCCTGTACTTTTCAGTTCTCATTTTTGGAAATGATCCTTCTTTAGTGGGGAATGTACACCGTGGTCTTTTTTTCTGGGAAAAGGACAAGTCAGAACGATACGTTCGGGTACCTGATGGTAAGTGATCACCGACGTCCACGGCCCTGGTTTTACAAGTGCTTGGCTGGCCTGTAAGGTGGAGGTAGGATGCGGCTTTTTGAAGGTACCCATGTGTATTTGATCTGGAAAATACTGCCGCAAGAAGGATAGTCCACAAGTTCTTTGGTATGTGGAAAAGTTTCTGCGGAACCGCACAGTAGTTGAGTTCCAGCAGTTGGAAGGTTAAAAATTAGGAAATTCACAATTTATATTCAATTCAGGGTAATTGCTGTAGCTGTCAAATGTACGATATATAAATATTTAAAAATGAAATTCTATTAGCACAAAACACTAATATTCGAGTAAAGTATTGTATAAGTTAAACAACTCTGCTCTCTAAAGTGCTACGTGAATTACGTCAAACATTGTAATATTAATTAAAATAGTTTATAGGCTCTCGGACTTTCTCTAATGTTCATTTTCTAAGGTTCCTTTAAATTGGTTCAGTATTAAACGTAAAAATAAACCTGAATATTTAACTACGTTATGCTTAGATACTATAATACTTCAAATTTCCAAGAAACCAAAATCCTTCTTAGATTAAACAGCTACCTCCTTTATGTAAGTCATAAACATGTAGGTTAATACAATGGGCCGTTTTGTTGATACATTCATTGCGGTCACACAGTGTTTCTCAAACTTGAGTTCTAAAGTAAGGATATGACTTCTCTGCTTTATTTATTTCAATGGAAATTTTGAGGACTTGAGGTCTTAGCGGCCCAGTGATCAAAGGAATTTTAATGCGAGGGTTGTGTTTCATTTCCTACTACTATTTGAACTAGGTCCTTTCTCGGCGTTGAGTTCCCTACTCGATATTGAATAATTTCGATTGATTATTATAGACTTTACTGACGTTTGAGTAAAATGATGGGACATTTTGATTATATTCTGTTGTAAAAAAATACAAATTGATATTGTCCCTCACAAAATAAAGCTTAGATTTTAAGCAAAGTGCTTAAAAGTTACTAATTAAAAAAAGGGGGTTAACCGGAAGTCACTTTGTAAATCATGCTTAGCACTCATTCATAACTAAACAGTACTAGATGAAACAAAACCAATTCGCATATTATTAAAGTTATAGCAAAATTTTCTTCATCCAACAAAAAGTAGATATTTTCATTAAATCACACTTACAAATCTGAATTTAGTAGAACATTATGCTTTATTTTTAGTAAATTGATAAATAGATTTCATGTCTAATAATTTTTCATAATTAAAAAAAAAGCTCAAAATAAATCAAAAATGTATCTCGACCCTACTTGTGGCAAAAGTAAGGATTATTTTCATACTCAACTCTCCCGAATATACTAAGGGAAAAGTAGTAGAACTGACATCTCAATGTCTAACACGTGTAGGGAACCACATGGCGGATCATCAAAGGCACCGGATGCGGGACAATAATGTGTACAGCAAAAATTATATACGTACGGAAAATTTGTGTTAAAGACCTAAGTATAATTAATGTAAGCCGGTTCTCGAGCTTAAAAAATAAATTTATATGGACAATGTAGTTGGAGTAAAATGAAAAATTCAAAAAATACAAGTGATATCTCTTAAAACACTTTGAATTATTCTAATTTTCGATACGCGTTAGGAAAAGAAAACATATAAAAAATTAAATGCAGTGGATTCGAACCAACTCTGACCACTAACACCATGCATTTTTATACTAATTATAATTGTCTATTAATTTGTTATATGCATTTTAAAATATTTTATGTCTGTAGTATGGGATAACACTCAAAAATAATATAAATGAGTCCACTATTGTGATGTTTGTGTTACACTAAAACATAATAAAAAACTTAAAAGCTCTGCGAGACAGTTTAATACAGTTTTTGAAAAATGAATGAACAACGAGGACCGAAATCGTTAAGAACGAAGAGCCTCAAGAAAAACTGCACCATATAAGTATACCATCTTGAATTTACAAAGAAAAAAACCCTTTGGAAAATTGCGTTTAAAATGACATTAGGATGACATGAATAGCTTACAAAAGTTCGTTTTAGGTATTCACCTTAGTGACAAAAACAGATACATATAAAAGCTAATGAAAAGGAAGCGGAAGTAAGAAGAGTTACATTTACTGTAGAAGGTAGCAAAGGGCTGGTTGTGAAACGTAATGTAGCGAGTTCATGAAGTTTTAATTCGGTACAAACCGGTAAATTCCAAATTTACCTGTTGAAATGAACGTAGGACTTTTAATAGCATGTTTGTACTCAAATACATCGTGAGGGAAGCGAATGGACGGATTTTAATGAGGTTTTAGTATTGTTCAGTCAATAGTTGGATTAAAAATATAAAGTGAAAGTAAAGTGAAGAGGTGCCTTTCCAAGCTTTCAAAGATATATACAGAATTCAACAACTGATATTAAATAGCGCCAATTTAACGGGATTTTGCGTTAACTCTCTGCTTCGTGTTTTCGTAATAGGATAATGTTCAATATTCATCCCAAGTCCTTAATTTTGAAAATTTCTAGGGAAAATTAAGTCATAAATCGTATATGTTCTATAATATATATAAAAAGATGATATTAGTAAATCAAATATGTATTATTAGAGACTTTCACACGAAACACCAGAGCTACAAATGCAAAGCCAAATCAAAAACACACCCGGAAAAGCTCAGTGTTGGCACCATTCCTGGGCGTACATTTAAAAAATAGCTTGTAGTTCAGGTATGTTTAGTTTAGAACGAAGAGTGTTATCCGAGTGTTGTCAAATATAGTATGTATTTAATGTTATTTTGCTAATATATATGTATATTACGACCTACATTCATGAAGTAATATATAAAGAAGTAGCAAGTATATACGAAATATTATTCTATTCAAGCCAAAAAGCGATTTAAAAAATCTACTATAATTTTTTAATCGCCTAGCAACATAAAGCACCCGACAGGGTAGGCAGAAGAAATCTTAGTGTTAAAACACTCTGGTATTACCATTAGTAATTGCCAACAGCGAAGGGAAATGTTAATAATCCATCCTCCCCGACTGGGATGGAAACTACAACCGTCGGTTATAGGCAGGACGCCGTGCTTGGACCCCGCGGTCTTCTAAATAACTAGACAAACGCTTCTATTAGCAGTGGTCAATTTTTATTGTCTATGTGGACTACTTCTATTGTCTTAAGTAAGAATAAATTATCAAACTATAGTATGAGTGACAGGAGTTTTGTTTTTGTCACTTTTTGTTTTCTTTGTCTTTGTCATTTTAAAAAGATAACATTTTAATCCAATACTTCGTTTTAATCGCAATATACGTCTTTTCTTTAGAGCTTACGGATTCGTATTAAGAGGCTAGAAGAGTAACGAGATTTAAAATCACTCACATTCTGTACAAGAATATTGTAGCAGGAGTAATCTCTGCCTCAATTCCAAATATCTAATTAACTCGAATTAAACGTCTCAAACGCGGGAAATGAAAAATGTGATCAATTTCTCTGTATGATAAAATTACAAGAAGAAAATACTACAAAACAATATCATAATTTATATAAAATATAATAATGAGAACCGTTGTGGCCAGCAGAAGCGTAAGCGTTACGTTATCGCGACAGTTTGTGGAGGTCGATTCCCACTAGTGGGAACATGGATTTTTCGGCTTCCATTTTCTTCGCTCTGGAAATTAGCAAAAGCTCGGGGTGAGTACGCAAGTCGCCACGAATTACCGCGACAAATGGCGGAAGAAAGCGGGGACGAAAAAAAAAACGCAGGGACTAAGCCAGCACGGGAGATCTCAACACTACGGTTCATCTGATTCCTGCAATGTCTCTGCCTACCTGCAATGAGCCGAATAACTGCGTGAAACGAAAAAAGCAAAAAAAACATATAATTCAATTATTTTAAAAAAAAACGAGTTATAACAAAGTTCTGTATTTGAGTAATATTAACATAACTATCACTGATTAACAAACATGTTATCTTTAAGCTCGCCGCTAACAATAAGCTTGACCTGCTCTCAGAGGATTAATTACTTTTTTTAAAACAAATGAACAAAGTTATAAATACTGACCCTAAATTTTGACTCGTAAATTCGTTTTTGTGTAGTGTAAACAATAAAATAGGTTATTTAAGGAAAAGGAAATGGTACAAATCGAATTTTGAACTCAAATCTTAGGAAAGTGAGTTACATTTCGACTTATAAGGTATTTATTTATTTATTTTATTTGGAAAAACAGTGCTAGTAATAATTATAAATGTGTACCAGATTAATCCTTAAACAAAAACAGGTTCCTCTGATAATTAATACAATAAATAAACTTGCAGAGTGTCGAAAGCATATTCAATATACTATGAAAATTAAACTTATCGTTATAGATAGTAAAATTAAAAACTTTAAATTAAAATTATACAATATATAGTATGGTTAAAATCATTTAGATCATTCAATAAATATTTTACAGCAGATTGAATTGACGGAGAGAGAGATGAGAAACATATCCAATTTAGAGAACATCGTGTTATGCTTGTTAGCATTCTAATAATTGAACAAGTTCCATGCAAATTTAGTGCGGGTATACGGTATATTACAAACAATAAGTATATTTATATATCATGCTATATATTTTACTGCGTAAGTATATACATATTTTTTTAGATTTCAAACATTAGAACTTAAAGTAAAGCTATATCGTTTCTTTCTTACTGTCATAAAGACCACCGCCGCTTAGTGGTGGAACCTGTGGTTTTCCTTGTTACTACCGTTAGTACATTGAAAAGAAATAATTTTTCCCAATAATATTTGAACCAACGACTCTCGTGTTGACAGTTAAGCGATAGCCCCTGAGGCAAAACGAAAAAATCACTTTCAATACAAAAAAATCACTCACAAAACACAAAATTCAAGCATTTATCCTAATATAATGGTCTGTTTAAAGGAGAGGACATTTAGGTACTTTTAAATTTCATTAGAACAAATATGTGACATGAATTATATATATTTGATATATAAAAAAATAACTAGTTAAAGCTTAAAAAGATAGAATATAAAATAAAAATTGGTGAAAAAAAGCTTCAGATTTAATATTTTAACAAAATATGTCTCAAATTGAACAAAAGGCTTGCTATTATGAAATAGTATATTATAATAAGTTTTCAGCTACTTCACTCCTAGTCAGGATGGCCGAAGCGGTATAAGCGCTGCGGCAAGGTCGCCAGTCTTTCCACTCTGGGGCGTGGGTTCGAATCCCACTTTGACAAGTATTTTGGCAATATTAATAATGAATATTAAATTGTATAATGAAAAGTGATAGTATTTAAAACTTATAAGATTGATAAAAATATTATTATTCAAAAATCTCTTAGTGATTCTGATTATCCAACTAACTCTGAAATTTTATTGTTTAAAATTCTTTTATTATTATTCATACTAAGTGCTAATTACTATAGAACATAATATTCTTCAACATTGGTGTTCGTCTCTAACTCTAATTATTTTATAAAAACATTTTAAATGATAATTTTTGAGGGAACAATCTGATCGAATATAAAAGCAATGGTTATTTCCCACTCTCATAGCCAAGGGACGGTTGTACACTCAACCTCCATTACGCAAGGTTCTGAAACAGGTGAAAAGGAGGACGTGATAACAGCGACAGCTAATTGAAATATGAAATAAATATCTAAAAAATTAATATACTTGAGCATTTGTTTATAATAATTAAATTACCCATTAATTTATTTTTTACCCCTAACAATGTATCAATTCAAAATTTATACAAAATTATATAGCACTAGAATGGGTGTTAGTTATTGGGAATATTTTAATACATACTTGATCTGTTGCGATGATCTTTTCATAATAAAACGCATTTCTATAACGACCTGAAAAATCAAGATGCCCTATATATAATATCGACTATAGAAACCTCTTTCACTCATTCATCATTTAACATTACATAAAACTAACACACAATGACTCCTTCCCGTCACTAATACATATTTGTTGTATAGTTTTATTTTTCGTCTGATAGAAGATTTCAAAAGACTATTGTAGCATTGTCCAGAGTGCATATATATGACCGCCTCATGGTTAATGCCAGATGAGACGCATTCGCTTAGGAAAGGCAATAAGGTATTATAAAATGTAATAGAGTTTGAGCTTTGGACAGAAACAAAATATGATGTTTTCTTTTAAATTCTATATAGTTGCATAATATAAATTGAGAACCGCATGCGCGAAGCGTAGATAGAGTTGCCGTACACGCGACGTGTTTGGGGTTCGATTTCCATGAAGGGGAAGATGGATTTTCTATTGCCATTTTCTGTGCGGGGGGGATCTGGTAACAAAGAAAGTGCAGCGTTGAGTTCAGCCATGCTCAACACACAAAGTCTCGAAAAGGCGGAAAGCAAAAACAGTGAAGCAGGGACGAAGCAACGGAGTGTATAACACTAGGTTCCTGCAGTTCCCTTTGCCACCCCTGCCAGGGGCCACCCATATATACCAAGAGTATCATCAGCGATGTATACATTCAATAATAAAGGTAATTTATGAGGAGAGGCCCTTCTTCGATAGAACTGGACCAGTGTATACCGTAAATAAGATTTTTTTATAGATTTAATCTGCATTTTTATAGTATGTAATACTTTTAACTTTTTAAACATTTGTGCCAGTTACCGTAGATGTTAAGCTTAAAGCTCATAGACAGCCGGAGACAAAGACAAACGTTTATTACAAAAACTATTATTTGCCCTCATTACATATTGATCTCGTAGTATGTTAAAAGTAATTTGGGAAATAAAAATAGGTTAGGTAATTAACATTCCAGTCTTCCTACAGTTCCTCGCCTATACTGCTGTGTGCGGATTAAAGCGAATAATAATAGTTCAGCTATAAAAACTACTATACTTTTTGGGATTATTTTTAAGGGAAGAATATTTAACTAATAGAAGTCATCTTTTTCATAGTATACTTATATTACTGTACAAACCATTCCACAATTTTTATACAATGTGTTAGTCAGGATGGTACGACCGAGCGGTCTAAGGCGCATGCGTTCAGGCGCAGTCCACTTCTTTGGGCGGGGTTCGAATCCCACTTTCTGACAAAACTTTTTTAACTTAGTCCTTTATAAATTACGTGGATATAATAAACGTATGGTGGGGGTTTGGGGGTTGGTCGTTGGGGTCGTTTGTATCGTGATGTGGGGGTGGGATGGGGGGGGAGTTTGGCTGGTTGGATTGGGTCTTCTAAGGAGGGTGTGTGTGGCCCTGGGGGTGGTGTTGGGTTTCATTTTGTTCTATTGATGGTTTTGTGTTTTAATTTTTTTATATCGATATGTATCTTAAGAATATAAACATAAAATTTGTTTTTTTTTTAAGATTGTATTGAAATTATGCCATATAATATTGGTTTTAATGATTTCGAATTATTATCGAGAGGCTAAAAACGTTCGCTGAATGAATAATACAAGCAAAAATATTACGATAATTATTTGTATTAATTCAATTTAAATTATTTTTATGTATTATGTTGTATAGAAAAATATTGGGCGTATACCTACCGTAAGGTCGACGGTTTGTGGGTTCGTTCCATTCGGGGAGATAATTTTTCTATTTTCATTTACTCAGTATGCCAAACACAGGTAAAAAACGCGACGTTCGGTTCCACCACTTCACACGCAATTTCTCAAAAAAGGGGATAGCAGGAGTCTGAGGGCAGAGAAACCAGGCGACCAAGCAACGGAGCCGTCTTAAACACTATGTTCCTAAGGTCCTGCAGTACCCTCAGCATTACATCAGCAGGCTAAGCGTCGTTTGAAGACAAAAAATAAATAAATACACTTTTGTATATATTAAAATCAAATTAAAAACTCCCATATTAACTTCATAACAAGTATTAAAATTGAGAAATTCACACTGAACATTTCGTCCATCAATCCTTGTCAACTTAAAGCGATGGTACTCAAATGTCCCCCAAAGCGTGTCAAAGACACCGTCGGACGAAACCCAACGTTCCCCCCGCAGTCCCCCCCCAAAAGACGACCATTGAGAGCCGGCAATTTCTTTGTCTCTATCTTTAAAGTAATGAGGAAAAAAATTTAATTTATCAATGACTAAATATCTACATCATCAATTTACTTGAAAAAATGAAACGAAAAGCTTGGTTTAGGAAGCTTTTTTAACATATGTCTGTATGTGTTTGTGTTTGAGTGCGGAGTTTGAGTTCCGTAATTCAAAGCACTAGTGTTTTGAATCCGAAAAACAAAGAGGATAGAGAATGAACACTCACCCTCCTCTGGTGTCGTAAAGTATAGTGGGGTAAAAATGAGAGATAAAAAATGCGGTAAACACGACGGTTGTGGGTTCGATCCTTACTTGGGTAAGATCGATTTTTCTATTTTTTCATTCTTCGCTCTGGTAAACTAGGCCAAAAATCGCGCGTGAGGTTCCACGGACTCCACACACATGCTCAAATGCGCAAGCGGGGAACGGAAGAAAGCAAGGGACTAAATCACGGATACTTATCATCCGTCCACCAGTCTATAGTGGAAAATGGAAAATATTTGAGATGGGGATTCGTTATAATCACGCTATTTTAATGTGTTACACATTTGCCTGCGAAGGGATACGATGTAGCTGAAGGAAGAAGGAGGAAAAACATTAAGACGGGTTTTGTTAAAAAAAGATTTAGAAGCGAGGGGACATTCCGGTGAACTTAGAAAACAGGAATAGGCATTCCATTGTTAAATTAGTTTTTAACGATGGTCAATTCGTCTTCAAATGCAAGTGAGTTACAGTTTCTTATCATAATATATGTGTGAGAGGCGTGCATACAGCGGATAAAAGATTTGATTAGACTAGAAAAACCTTATAAGCGAAGTTGTTTTAGTTTTTTAAAATAAAAGTTTATTTTAAATACTTATTTAAAAAAAAAGAAACGTGGCGAGGCGCAGAGGCGAAGCGTTGCCTATGGAAAGCAACAGTTGTGGGTTTGTTCCCACTCAAACAAGATGGAATTTTCAATTACCAATTTTTTCGCTATGGGCTAGGCAAAGCGTTGGCTTTGAGAGTTCTCCCATCAACACGCAATGCCCCGAAAAAGGTGAAAAGAAGGGAACGGAGGTACTAACACCGGGATTAATGGTTTTGCGGTGCCGTTTGCCTACCCTGCCATGTGCAGGATAAAAGCCCTCCGGTAAGCTTAAAAAAAGAAATAATATACCCGTTTTCATAAAAACTGTCATTACAGTTTGGGAAAGACCACAAATAAGTAATTAAATGTAGCCAAGCTCAGTCAAGCGTATAATAGGGACTGCCGTTACTATAAACGTTGAGGTAAAAACCAAAACATTTGCATTGGTCAGTACATTCAAAAGATGTTCTACCCGACATATACCGATGAGTACTATAGATAGAGGTTGGTATATAACACGTGGGGAAAATAAAAGTTTTACATTTGAATACGGTAATATCGGGTTTCAAAAAATGAATGCAGTTCAATGAGGCCAGGCGTGTCGATGAAAGCGATATTTTATAAACATACACACGTGTGTGCGGATGGGGTTTAAGTTATAAGATATAGAGGGTTGAATATTGAATAATGTTAAAAAAAAAATTATAATTAAATTAGTAGGTGACCTGTACACGTATGCTGTTTTATTAGATTATATTTTTTAAGAATAGGCTAAAGTTCTGTTTTTTGTAAAAAAAAAAAACTAAATGTTTTGCAAAAGTGGACGACAAAATATTTTTCAAACAAATCCAAAATAGTTGACGTATTATAGAATGTATTAGTTAATTTATTTAAAAAATGCTCCCAAAAAAGGGAATGATATAAAAATGCTATAAAAGAGATAATATTAATTTCTGTATTCTAGATATAGGTAGGTATAGAGAATGTGTTCGATTCACAGCGAATATTACATCATATTTATGAAAATATTTCTAAACAATGATAGAATAAACGTAAAAAATAGCTAAGTTGAACATAAACATTTCTATATTATAAATTAAAATTATAAGTGTAACAAAACATAAAGAGACAAGCTTCATCGTTAGCTTCAGAAAGTAGAAAAAAAATTAACAACCAAGCAATACATGTAAGAAATCGGGAACAGTAAGAACAGACTGTATTAACACTTAACATAGTTCCCAGGGTTTACAGAGGTTACCATCTGCTACCCTGCTATGTGCGGGATAAAATGTGGAAAATAAGGAAAATCGATACGCGCGTCTCACTTACACCGTGACAACATCCAGAAGTGCACAGGCTACGCAACGCAACGTATGCAATAATGTCGTGAACCCCAAAAACATAAATTTATTTTACACTCTACACGCTATCGGCATTTTAGAAAAGTCAGAAGGATCGTATATTACAAAGTCATGTTGGCGACGATTAACACCCGGTTACTGAAAAGTGGTTAAAGGAAGAATACAGGCAAGTTTTTTTTTTTTTTTTTTTTTTTTTTTTTTTTTTTTTTTTTTTTTTTTTTTTTTTTTTTTTTTTTTTTTTTTTTTTTTTTTTTTTTTTTTTTTTTTTTTTTTTTTTTTTTTTTTTTTTTTTTTTTTTTTTTTTTTTTTTTTTTTTTTTTTTTTTTTTTTTTTTTTTTTTTTTTTTTTTTTTTTTTTTTTTTTTTTTTTTTTTTTTTTTTTTTTTTTTTTTTTTTTTTTTTTTTTTTTTTTTTTTTTTTTTTTTTTTTTTTTTTTTTTTTTTTTTTTTTTTTTTTTTTTTTTTTTTTTTTTTTTTTTTTTTTTTTTTTTTTTTTTTTTTTTTTTTTTTTTTTTTTTTTTTTTTTTTTTTTTTTTTTTTTTTTTTTTTTTTTTTTTTTTTTTTTTTTTTTTTTTTTTTTTTTTTTTTTTTTTTTTTTTTTTTTTTTTTTTTTTTTTTTTTTTTTTTTTTTTTTTTTTTTTTTTTTTTTTTTTTTTTTTTTTTTTTTTTTTTTTTTTTTTTTTTTTTTTTTTTTTTTTTTTTTTTTTTTTTTTTTTTTTTTTTTTTTTTTTTTTTTTTTTTTTTTTTTTTTTTTTTTTTTTTTTTTTTTTTTTTTTTTTTTTTTTTTTTTTTTTTAAAACAATACAATATAACAATATATTAATATTGCTACCTGTATCGGAATGACCTATAAACGAAATCGAGGAACAATATATATCGTTCCAATACCGACAAACAGCTTTTAGTAATCCGTAACATTTTCATCGTAAGTTGCATACGCGGTGTTTTGCACTGTGTTCGGTTTCAATTAATAAAATGTTTATCATACTTTATGAACTACTTTCTGTTACTTATCTTACTGTATTGTTTACAGTACATGTTATAAGTATTTTTATTACTTTTGTACGTTAAGAGAAAATAAAGAAAATATATCTTTATGTGATATCGCTGGTTTTTTTTTATTAAGAAATAATGAAATAGATATTTTTTTTTCTATTAATATCCAAGTCTCTATAGTAATGCGGGACGGAGCAATCAGGGGCTAAGCTACGGATTGGTCCCTTAACACAAACATTAATATATATAATATATATATCTTTGTTTGTGTTAAGACACTCCGTAGCTTAGCCCCGCTTTCTCCGTCCCCGATACTAAGAGACTTTTAATTTAAAGCAAAAAATCCTATTTCATTATCTTCTAACAGAAAAAACCAGCGGCCTAAATAAATATATATCTTATTTATTTACTCTTAAAGGTACAAAAAGTAAGAAAAATACTTATACCCTGTACTTTAAACAAAATACAGAAGTAATGTAAACATTAAAGTATTCATAAATAGATAAACATTGTATTATATACAACAGAACACAGTGGCAAACACACGCGTAGGCAACTTACGATGGAAATGTTTACCGGATTAATAAAAGCTTTGTCGGATATTGACGATATATATTTAGTGTTTCGCGATTTCGTATATAGGTCATCGCTACAGGTATCAATATTAAATATTGTTATTATTGTATGTTTTAATATTTTATGTTATTGTTTTTAAAATAATAATGGTATGCCATATTTAAATAAAGACCATGGTGAAGAGACACAACTCCTGCAAGTGATTTGTAGGTTCAATTAACTCGGGTAAAGTGGATTATTTTCTTTCCATTCTCTTCGCTTTGCTAACTAGTCAAGCGTTTAGTTACACCACTCAACACAGAATGTCTTGAAAGATGAAAAACGTGAACAGAGTGTCTTAACACTAGGTTCTAGTTCCTGCACTTCCGTCTGCCTACCCTGCCTATGTGCGAGATAAAGCTTGAAGCTAAAATACATAACGAAACCTACATTCAACATAGTAAGTTAATAACAACTTTTGGTTTGATAATTTGTCGAATGAACTTCTTATTTATTGCATTACAGAAGAAGAAGACAAAGCGCGGCGCTAAGCGCTCATTTCCGCCGCGCAGCGTATAGTACGATAATTGAACGAAATGTGAAAATATGTCAATAAAATAGTCAATAGTGCTTCATATTTATAAACTGTTAGCACTTTAAAGGCGACCACCCGCATACATCGGTACTCTTTAACCAAAGGTTATCTTCTCTTATCAAATGACATAATACTCAAAGATATTCACATATCGAAATATCATATAAATTCCATATAATTTTATTTATAGATACAATTTATATATATAAATATATATATATATATATATATATATATATATATATATATATATATATATATATATATATATATATATATATATATATATATATATATATATATATATATATATATATATATATATATATATATATATATATATATATATATATATATATTAATAATTTTTTGTGGTAGAGCCACGCTGCGGGCAATATAATTGTCAGTAGCTTGAATGGGCCGGCTCGACCGGGGAAGTACCACACTCTCACAGAAAATCAACGTTTGAATAGTCGCTTTTAGCGACTATGCTTCGTTTGGTGAGTGAGAGCGCCGGAGGCCCAATAACCCCCCCCCCCCCCTTGACATGATAGCAGCAATTAAAGAGAGAGTACCCCAGGAGGGTACCAGCGCGAAATGCACTGGAGAATCCCTCCCTGAGCCTCCTCGCTCAGGCTGCCCTACGAATTCTGGGGAGGACAAAATTCCTCTCAACGCCAAAGGCAATACTCGCAAGGTTAATTCGACGGCACCGCCCCCAGTGCTCCATGTGCACTATTGTAACATACGGGGAATTCATGCTAATTTAAACTCGGTTCACTACCATCTTGAGACCCAAAAGCCGGCCTTGTTCTTCTTAACTGAGACTCAGATATCGTCTCCGTGGATACGTCGTATTTGCAGTACCCTGGCTATAAATTAGAACATAAATTTGTGCCTCGCGCCGGTGTATGTGTATTTGTTAGAGATGATATCTGTGTCCGTCGCCTGGGCAATATTGAAGGCACTGACCTGTCAATAATATGGTTGCGTGTAGATTGTGATGACCATCCTCGAGTCTACGCGTGCCTTTACAGGTCCCACAGTGGTGATGCTGAAATTGACCGACTCATGGAGCATATTGAAATGGCGACAGATTACGTTCTACAACAAATCACATCCGCAGAAATTGTGGTACTAGGTGATTTCAATGCCCATCTAATATATTTGTAGGTGCGTTACAAATGAAACACAGACCTTCTCGTTAGCCGGTTTATTGCTTACTGGTTAGTTATAAATTGCGAGCCGCTTGGAACGCATTATGCGTAGGTATACATATATATATCATCTCTCCTTCTCTAATTTTGTAACCTAATAACAAAAAAAAAGCTTTCTATAATCCCTCTTAACTCTAGGTCTAAGAAAGCGACCAGCAGGCATACTATCTTTGCTTAAGCTTTGCTCAGAAGAAGAAGCACCTATGTCAGCTTCCCTTGGTTCAGAACTGACCTCAATGGTAGCTGGATTAGAGACAATATTGTCTTCAGCTGTCTGCTGCTCGCTTGAACTTAAATTACTATCTAATGGACTGCTATTTTGTGAGACTTGAACTTGGTCAGCAGTTGGCACAGTATTAATAGGTAGTGTTGTAGAAGAGATGGTTGGTAGGGGACCTAAGTTTAAACCTGAATAATCATACTTATCTATTTTACACTTAACAATTTGGTCTAAATGCCTTATACACAGTACATTTTCGTCTATCATCATTATCTCATATAACCTTTTACCAATTTGCTTAACAACTTTTCCCTTCTTCCAACTCTCTTTTCTTGCACTGTACCACCGTGTCCACACAGTATCGCCTATTTCAAAAGTGCGACTAGTATCGACTATATTTGATTCAACATTATATTCAGAATTAATCGGAACAATTAAATCTAAAGGACATCTAAGGTCTCGGCCAAACATTAACTTTGCGGGTGTAGACCCGGTAGTACAGTGTACAGTGTTCCTGTAATCAAACAGAGATTCTAATAATTTTTCATGTAAGTTTATTCGCGAATTATTATCTTGAATAGCACACTTTAACATTTTCTTACAGGTTTTTACCGAATTCTCCACCTGCCCATTACTGCAAGGATGGTAGATAGGTGAATTTAAGTATTTTATGCCACTGTGTAAACAAAATTTTTAAATTCAATTGAATTTATCTTAGGGTCATTATCGGATACTATAACCTTAGGAATACCAAATATTGAAAATAAATACTTTAATTTATTTATTAAAGATTTTGTTTGTGTACCATTATTCATTAATAAACATTCCAGCCACTTGCTATACGCGTCAACTACAACAAGATACACCTTTTGATCCAGCATTAAATAATCAATATGAATGCGCTGCCAGGGACCCGCCGGCCGCGACCACGGGGAGGGCGCGCGGGACGGAGCGGAACGTACGCTGGCGCACGCCTCGCACGCGCCGACCCACTGCTCGATATCTCTATCGATACCCCGCCACCACATTCGGCTGCGCGCCTTGCTTTTACACTTAGTTATACCTATATGCGTCTTATGTAGTTCTCGCAGCATTCGTTCTCTAAAACGCATAGGAATGACGACTTTGTGACCGCGTAACAAGCAACCGCGTACTAGCTGTAAGTCCGTTTTACACATGAAAAAGGGCAGAACTGATTTATTTAAAATCTTCCTAGGCCATCCACTATTCATATATTTTATGACCTCTTGCAATAACTCGTCATTTACTGTTGCTTTGCTGATGTCTTCTGCTGATATTGGGGCCGAATCATTATTTAAAAAATTTAAATATGAATAATTACTGCAATCTTTAAAATCCTCCTTTTTGTCGGTTGGACTACTATTAATCGGTGCGCGTGAAAAATAATCGGCAACTATATTATTTTTAGTTGAAATATACTGTATAATATAATTATAGGCACTTAATATAATTGCGTAACGTTGTAAACGAGAAGCCGTTGTTACGGATATTCCATTTTTTTTATTAAATATTGAAACCAGAGGTCTATGGTCGGTTTTTAAGATAAATGGTTCCGTTCGCCCGTATAAATATTGGTGGAAACGTTTAACACCAAAAATAATGGCCGTTGCCTCCTTTTGAATTTGGCTATAATTTCGTTCGCTTGGTGTGAGCGACCTTGAACCGAAAGCCAAAGGACGTTCAAGACCATTTTCATATTTTTGTGATAATACGGCAGCCAGGCCGTTTGGACCTGCGTCAACTGATAATATTAATTGAGCATTCGGTTCAAAGTGCGCCAGCACCCGCTCCGACGACAATTCCTTTTTAATTAGCTGTACAGCTTGACGCTGCCGAATTCCCCACTCCCAAGCCGCATCGGCCTTGAGAAGCTTGTGCAAGGGGCTCATGATACTAGATGCGTTAGGAATAAAATTCCTGTAATAGTTAACCATTCCGAGAAACCTCTTTACTTCTCTAGTATTTGTGGGCTCCGGCGCATCAACAATAGCCTTTACTTTTGACGGACACGTATGTAAACCATTTTTATCAATTACATATCCTAAATATGTCACGCTATTTTTGAAAAAATCACACTTATTTTTTTCTAAACGTAATCCTGCCTCTTTAAAACGCCGCAAAACTTCTGAGAGTCTATTTAAATGATCTTTCCTGGTCGGTCCGGTTACACATATGTCGTCAAGCCAACAACTAACACCGTCAATTCCAAACAAAAGCGTTTCCATTGCCCTTTGAAAAATTGCTGGAGCATTAGCGAGACCGTACACTAATCGCGTGTATTGAAATAGACCCTTACTTGTGTTAATCGTGGTAAGTTTCTGTGACGATTTACTAAGTCGAAACTGATTATAAGTATTTTTTAAATCAATTTTTGAATAGTGCTCACCTCCACCAATCTTTGCAAAAACTTCCTCAATTCTAGGAAGAGGATATTTGTCGATTATCAAATCCTTATTTAACGTAACTGAAAAGTCACCAGCAATCTTAACTTGACCATTATCTTTCAAAACTGGTACAATAGGTGTAGCGTATTGTGAGCTGCTAACGGGAATTAATATACCCATATTAACTAACCTACTTAATTCACCTTCAACCTTACTTTTTAAAGCAAAAGGTACGGGGCGCGATTTGAAGAACTTCGGAGAAGAATTCGGTTTTAACTGTAAATGAATCTCAAAACCATTAAAACAGCCAAGTTCATCCTTAAACAATTCTGAATATTTTTGAATTAAACATTGAATGTCATTATTTCACCGAATACGATTAGTAGAAGTAGAAGTAATTCCAAAGGCGGACATAAAATCTCGTCCCAAAAGGGGCGGGCCACCATTTTAATGACAAAAATGTTTATTTTATTCATTTTATTATTATATTTTACGTTAGCAGTAAAATAGCCCAGTGGAGAGATTTTGTGTCCGTCATATAAACACATTTTAAATTAGATTTTTGTAATTCAGCTGTAGAAAATAAATCCATGTACATATTATTAGATATAACTGAAGTACCGGATCCCGAATCCAACTCCATAGTAACCTTTATATTGTTTAATAATATTTCTAGTTTGATGGGTTTATTATTATTAAAATATGAGTACCTGATATTAAAATTTTGACACTCCTCACAATCACTTGTATCACTACACTCGTGCTCCAAATTATTCACGCGACTATACTTCTTAGTTTTCTCACGACACACCTTTTTCAGGTGGCCTTTTCCTCCACAAACTTGGCATCTATAATTTTATAACGACATCTATCAGAGCCATGGTTTTTCATACCAGATACCGAGCATATTATTTTACTGGTAGATCCACTCCGACCGGCGCCGACGGCTCCCTGCTTGTTGAATGAGCTCCTATAAATCGGCTCCTCCTTGATGGTCATAGAACTACCACTCGGTTCATCGCTCGTAATAAATTGTCTTGCACACTCTGCTTGTTCTGCTATCTCCAATGCCACCGATATAGTAAGCTGCGAAGCATCTTGTTCAAAAAGTCTATCTCGAGCTGGTCCACTGGCGAGGCCCAGGACAAAACGGTCTCGTAAGACAGTATTCAAGGCAGAACCGAAGTTGCAATAAATTGCTAACCCCCTCAATCGCGCCGCCCAGTCTCCTAATCTTTCGCCTTCGCCACGACTTGCACTATAAAACCTGGCCAGATCCGCAAAGGAGGCCCGTTTTGGTGAAAAATGTACATTCAAAGTATTCACCAATTCGTTGTATGACGCCTTATCCAACTCCTTAGGATAAACAAGATTCCGCACCAGCCGATAAGAGTCTTCGCTTAAATTCGTTAAAAGTACCGCACTTTTGTTTTCATCACTAACCTTATTAACTTTTAAAAATTGTTCTAAACGTCCTTTAAAAATCTCCCACTCGTTAGTTTTGTAATCAAAGACAGTAATATTGCCAATAATAGACATTTTTATAACAAATGCGTAAAGAAAAACTAGTTATCCCAACCTCGTCGCCAGATAATATATTTGTAGGTGCGTTACAAATGAAACACAGACCTTCTCGTTAGCCGGTTTATTGCTTACTGGTTAGTTATAAATTGCGAGCCGCTTGGAACGCATTATGCGTAGGTATACATATATATATCACCATCATATCGAATGGCTTGGTTCACAACGGACTAACCATGCGGGTAAATCTGTTCACGCCTTCGCCATGGCCTATGGTTTAACACAGCTGATTCATTCGCCGACCCGAATACCTGATGTTGAAGATCATATCCCTTCACTGTTGGATCTTTTGCTGACTTCCAAGCCCGAAAGCTACCAGGTCACTGTTGACGCCCCGCTCGGATCGTCTGACCATTGCCTGATTCGGTTCACGGTGCCACTCACGCGCAAATTTCGGCCTCGTTCTGCAGGTTGCCGCCGTGTTTGGCACTACAAGTCAGCAGACTGGGAGGGGATGCGTACCTTCTTTTCATCCTACCCATGGAGGCAATTGTGCTTCTCGCTAGAAGATCCTATTGCTATTGCCAACTTTGTTGCAGACGTTGTGTTGCAGGGCATGGAATTATTTATTCCTAACTCTGTAGTGCCCGTTGGCAGCAAATCGCAGCCCTGGTTTGCGCTTCCATGCAAAATGGCATATCATCAAAAGCAGCAAAAGTACCAAGCTTGGGCCGAGGCGGTTGCAAGTAGGGATCCAAAAGTGAATCTTTACAAAAAGGAGTACAACTTTGCCTCTAGATCCTTCAAAAAAGCCGTGGCTAGGGCAAAGGCAGGGCACATTGGCAGAATTGGACAGAGACTAGCCTGTCTTCCTTCGGGAACACGCGTATTCTGGTCTCTGGCCAAAGCTGTTGAAGGTAACTTCTGTCAGCCAACTTTTCCACCATTACGCAATGAGGACAATACCTTGGTCTATGATGCAAAGGAAAAAGCCAATCTCTTGGGCAACCTCTTTGCGTCCAACTCGACTTTGCATGATGAGGGTAAACTACCACCTACCATCCCACACTGCAAGTGTTCTATGCCGGAAGTAAAATTTACACAAAAATCCGTGCGAAGAGCTCTTCTTTCACTTGATATTCACAAGTCCTGTGGACCTGATGGTATCCCTCCTATTGTACTGAAAACTTGTGCTCCTGAGTTGACTCCAGTTTTAACGCGTCTTTTCCGACATCTGTACTCTTCAGCCACTGTCCCAACTTCATGGAAGACAGCTTTGGTACACCAGGTTCCTAAAAAGGGCGATCTCTCTGATCCTTGCAACTATAGGCCTATTGCCATAACCTCCTTGCTCTCTATAATAATGGAGTCTGTTATCAACCGCCAGCTATTGCGATACTCGGAGGACCAACAGTTGATTTGTGATCGTCAGTACGGATTCCGTCAGGGCCGGTCTGCTGGTGATGTGTTGGTCTACCTAACCCATAATTGGGCAGTTGCGGTTGAGAGTAAGGGAGAAGCCTTAGCAGTCAGTCTGGACATAGCGAAAGCCTTTGATCGGGTTTGGCATAAAGCTATACTGTCAAAACTGCCTTCTTATGGGCTGCATGAGAGATTATGCAAATGGATTTCTAGCTTTCTTACGGAGCGTAGCATAAAGGTTGTTATCGACGGTACATGCTCTAATTCCTTACCCGTGAACGCTGGAGTCCCACAAGGCTGTGTACTATCCCCCACACTGTTCATCCTGCATATCAATGACATGTTACAATCAAGTAACGCTCATTGCTATGCAGATGATAGTACTTTGGATGTGTCATATCGTGGCCACGCAAACATCTCTCAGGCGCAAATCAGTGTGTTTCGGAACAAACTTTTGTCAGAAATGGAAAATTCCCTCAACCAGGTTTCGAGTTGGGGCTCTCATAATCTCGTAGAGTTCAACCCTAAAAAAACACAAGTTTGCGCGTTTCCCACGAAAAAGAATCCCTTTGTCGTATCCCCGGTTTTTCAGAGCATTCCCCTTGAAACCAGTCCGACTATTAGAATTCTCGGTATCGAGATTTCTATTCATTTGGAGGATAAAGCCAAGTTAGCCTCCAAAAAGCTTGGCGTCATTAGTAGAGCGAGACGGTATTTCACATCAGCGCATCGCCTTCAACTTTATAAGGCCCAAGTTAGGCCGCACATGGAATACTGTCCTCATCTCTGGTCTGGGGCACCCCAATACCAACTTCTTCCTTTTGACCGCGTCCAACGTCAGGCTGTGCGGATTGTTGATGACGAGAATCTCACTAAGCGGCTCGACCATCTGGCCCTGCGGAGAGATGTCGCATCACTGTGCATCTTCTACCGTATGTACAACGGGGAGTGTTCTGAAGAACTATTTAGGTTAATACCGGCTGCGGATTTCCACTATCGTAACTCCCGCCACAAATTAAAATACCATCCTCACCACCTTGATAATTGGCGGAGTACCACCGTGCGGTTCAAAAGAAACTTTATTCCACGCACGACCACACTGTGGAATGAACTCCCTTCAGAGGTGTTCCCCACCCGATACGACATTGGGACCTTCAAGAAGCGAGCGTACACCTTTTTAAAAGGTAGGCGACGCACCCCTGAAACCTTGGGCTTCATGGGTGTCAATGGGCGGAGGTGATCACTTAATATCAAGTGACCCACTTGCTCGTTTGCCTCCCTCTAACAAAAAAAAAAAAAAAAAGACATGCTGCTTCGTTCCTATCTTTAGCGTTTCTATGAGGGCACTTTCTACACATTTTCTATGATGTGAATAAATATCAAATATATACATAGTATATACATATATACTAAGCTAACTTTAAAAAATCAATTAATACATTGCTCTTAATTTTTAAACAAGATTAATTCACGATATTTCCATATCGGTAAGTGACAGTATAGTAATGTAATGTCATCTTTATCACCATTTAACGTTCAACATTGACATTGACATAGATAGTTGATAACACCTAAACGTTTGGTTATTCAGCTAAAAATGTAGATGCAGTAAAGTATAATATAAGTGGAAAAAGTATAATATACATATCAGTAAATAATAATGCCTTTTCTCTTTCGTATACAATATTTTTGTGGATATTGCCATTGAAAACTAAGCTCAACTGTGGGCAACCGACAAAAAATTTACAAATAAAAAAATATGCTCGTACATAAACTTAATACAACATACTCTTGGTAAGCTAAAACGATATTTAAATATTAGAATCTAACATGTTTCTATAATTACGCTATTATGCTACATTTAAGTAGTAATTTAATATAATAATAATAAAATATATACTTTTGTTGCGGGAGTGCTTAAAGTTAAGTAAGCATATATGTAATATGGTTACTTAACTTTAAGCACTCCCGCTCACCGCCTTCCACTAGATTTAAAAATACTGAATATTAAGTAACTCAAAGTTTATTGTCAAAACGGTGAAAGCATAAAAATGAGTGATAACTATTAACTCTATTATGATAACAGTAAACACACAGTGTTAAACACTGTGTCAATGATATTAAATATTTTTTAAGCACAAGATTTGAACTTACAACCGTCTTTAAAGTATATTGTTAGGAAATTTAATTCAGTAATAACTAAAGTCTAAGCGTACTACAATTTGAAATGACAAAAGCGGATTCCGCCATACTCGGTACCAGCTACAAGGGGTCGTATTATATCAAGTGACAGTCTGCATCTACGTTGTAACCCTATACTGCACTTGTATGTATTTATTTAATAACTTTGTCGTTCTAAATATACAGATATGAACTAAAATTTCGCTATAAATAATCATTTTTAATATATAAAGTTTTATTAATTAAGGTTTTATTTATTTAGTTGGTTTCCTGCTTAAATTGTTTTTTTTATGATTTTTAAAGTGCTTATCAACACTAACGATTGAAACTACTTAAATGACATATAAAACGTGTAAAAATTTAAACACAGCACGGTTAGTCAATTAGACGGTCAGTCAAGTAGTACGATTAGTCAAATTATTCAATTTACTAGTACTTTATTTTAAATTAAACTTGAATTATGAAAATGAAACTTTGAATCGAATTATACTCTCCAGTGGCTAAGATGAGAGAGTCTGAGTTATTTGAATTTCATAAAAAATAACTGTCTCTTAAAAAAGTCAAAATATTCGAAGCTTAAGAGCTTAGCTAAGCTTAGCGAAGTAATAAAAGTATATATTTTATTATTATTATATTAAATTACTACTTAGATTTTGATCATTAATTAACAATTTGAGTCAAATAGATTACAGTGTTAACCGCCACTTAATCCAAAATATTTTCAATACAATTAAAACTGTAAACGAACTAACAAAGTGTCATATCACTCATTTCTTTATCTCTACCACTAAACAAAGCAAAAAAGCAAATCAAAAGCTCATTATGCAAAGTCACTGTCGTTTCATTCCACGCAAGATTCTCTAATTGCAGACGCAACTTTTGTATCAGATTATAGTATATACAGGTCTGGCTCTCAATACCAAAGTACATGGCACAGACCAATCAATGTGAATCGTATTCGCGTCACGTCAGACGAAACGCACTATTGGGAACGCATGGTGTGAATTATCAGTAATTATGATACGGATATACTAGTGCGACATATGTAGGGTTGTCGTGGATAAGATGAACTTTATAATTATTTTTAGTAGAGCTTAGAGCTTTTGTTAGTTTAGCAAATATTTTTAATGGAATTTAAAGCTTTCGCTAACTACTTAGTTATTTTGAATGGAATTTGGGTCTTATTAAGTTAATTCTATATTTAAATTAAATTAATAATAACATTTTAAAATATAAAATACTTAAATTATTAATTAATGGTAGAGCTTTATCTTTAACACTACTTAGTTATTTTATATTATAAAATAAAAAGAAACGAGATAAATTAAGACATATAAGATAAAAATAATATAACAATTTTATAAGAAAATTTTACGCACACATTTTATATTTCGAGATTTCTACATTGTAAGATAATGCGCAAATCCATAAAAGGCGTCTAAGAAAAGGTGTGCCTGGATTTCAAACTTTTTCTCTCTAATTAATGTAGAAACTATGCTCGAAGAATAAGAAAATCTACCTCAAGATTTAACACATATATTTCATTAGAGGTAGAAATAGAGGCTTTAGAGATAAGAGATGTAGTTCTCCGCTTTATTGCTTATGCGTAAGTTAGGGATTTTTTATCCAGAGTTTCTTAAATGTGCATAACTTAACGCCGCATGTTCATGTATGGAAATAATTTCTCAAAATTATAAGTGGATTTAAAATCATATCGCAAGTAATATACATAAAAAAAATTATATACGCAAAAAACCATACAAATTAAGGAAAACGCTAAAAAAATATCTCCCATAGTATATTTTTAAACTATATTTTACTTGATAACGAGTATGCACGACGCATTGAATTAAAAAAATACATCACCTGCATATTAAAGCTTAAACGCAAATGGTAACATAGGGCTTTGTACAAGACTCCTCTCGCACACTTGTCGCTACTGCTAGTCGTATTATAGAAGCTGGATGTAGTAAATAATGGAGTTTCGTTTTAATAATATGTTTTTAAAAATGTTACGGTATGTTTCGGATGTCTGGATAAATCTCACAATCTCTGGATTGATATACAAGTTTAACTAGTACTGTAGATGATAAAAATTTCTAGTATTTTACAATCTCACTATTAAAAGAATATTTTGGGATTTTCGCAATCATTATAGAATACCAGTACCTACATAATTGTTATTTTACTCCAAGATGATATAAATTGAATACAATTTCGTTATAAGATTCACGAATACATCAAACGTATTGTAAAAAAAATAATGTCCAGTCAACAACTTGGCTTGCATTTATGTTTCTTTTCCATTTTAGTAAGACATTGTAATTTATCCATATAACTTCCACAGATCATTATGCGACAGTATCCTTCTTTGGATATAAATAAAAAAAAATGACAAAACAATTATTTTATAGCAGTCTTACAATTAGGTGTGCATCATCTAAAATGTCGATAGTAAAATAACAAAATTATAATATAATAATGACAAAAACATCTGAAAACTTCTAAAAAATCATTACCAAAAAGCACAGAAGACCATATGTTGAATTTCTAATATATATATATATATATATATATATATATATATATATATATATATATATATATATATATATATATATATATATATATATATATATATATATATATATATATATATATATATATAATATATATATATATATATATATATATATATATATATATATATATATATATATATATATATATATATATATATATATATATATATATATATATATATATATATATATGTATAATATAGACTTTAAACATAGCATAACATTACATTATTGACAAAATATTCCAATAATATTATTATAACATTGTATAATTTTTTTATTTATTTATTTTTTTAGCTTCACGCTTTATCCCGTACATGGCAGGGTAGGCAGAGGGAACTGCAGGGACTGTGGGAACCTAATGTTAAGACACTCCGTTGCTTAGTCCCTGCTTTCTCCGTCCTCGCTTTGGGCCTTTTTCGAGGCATTGCGTGTTGAGTGGCGGAACTCAACACCGCGCTTTGCCTAGTTTCCAGAGCGAATAAAATGGAAATATAAACATTCATCTTCTCCTCATCTAGTGGGAATCGAGCCCACAAACCGCCGCGTTTTCAAGCAAACGCTTACATCTCTGCGCCACGATGGTCCTATATATTATTTGTTACGTATAATGTCCTAGCTATATTGTATCTAACAAACCAAAACTATAATTTTACAGCAATCCTAGAAGCAAAGCTCAGTGGAGCTTTGTGCAACTCAATAGGTTCAGGTAATCAATATTAGGTCTATTCATGTTACGTCAACACTGTCGTTGAACAGTATGGTATAAATATAATATATACATAGCTTATGTAATAAATAATTATATAATTATAATAAATACAAAGTTATATATACATATACATATATATATATATATATATATATATATATATATATATATATATATATATATATATATATATATATATATATATATATATATATATATATATATATATATATATATATATATATATATATATATATATATATATATATATATATATATATATATATATTTATTATGACTATGTCTATGTCTTACTATAATTGCCCATTTAATAATTGATTTATGTTTCCGCTAATAATAATATACTAGATGGCTACTCACAAGCAAGCACTTCGTGATATTATCAGCTTAAAACTTTTTAAACATTCTAAATTTAAAAGACAGAATTTTTGAGACATTATAGAAAATAAATAATTAGACAAATATAAAATTAACCACTTATAAATTGAACTGTTCAAGTTTGGATATCGATGATTTATTTTTCAAAAATCTGCCTTTTCGATCTTTAAAACGGTACCAAAAGTTAAATTCTACTTCAAAAACTGCCTTCTCTAAGTGTACGAAATTGAAACGCTATCATAAAATATAAAATATTTACAATAATTATGAGGATAATTATTATTAATAATTAATAATTATTGATAATTGAAATGACAATATCTTCTAATTTTGACAGTTACCATGACAGAAGGCAGATATCAAAGGTTTCATATGGTAGTGGAATTTGGTTAGTCTGAGGAGACAAGCACCTCAACACAGTAGTGGTAATCCTTTGTAAAGGGATCTTTTAAGCCTACACTTGGGACATAGCTACTGCAGTATGTTTGACAGCTTTTTCGTTTGTAGAGTAAGACTGTATTGTTATTTATTTATATGACACTTTGTACTGTGTTTTCGTCTTTACGGCTGTTTCTTCGCAGCATCGATAATTTAAAATAAGTTTTAGAATTATAAAGCGTTGACTTGAAATTATAATTTAAATCGTTATCCCGTCGTGGAGCGGAGGCGCAGCGTGTGCCTATAAACGAGACAGTTTGTGGATTCGGTTCCCACTCGGGGATGATGGGATATTACTTTTCCATTTTTTTCGCTCTGGAAACTACGCACAATATGGCGTTCAGTTCCGCAACTCAACACGCAATACCTCGAAAAGGCGGAAATTTCATAATCCAATCTTTTAAATGTTCTGATATTTTGTTTATAAAAAGTAACTCCTGTTAGTTTCGAACAATATAATATACAATCTTTATTTCTTATATTCTCTAACAAGCCAATGTAAAATAAATGTCGCAGCATAGCATAGCTTTACAATATATACATAATTTAATAATTTCTAGTCCAAGATAGGTAGTCAAGCTTTAAATTTACAAGCCGACAAACGACAGCGATACGTTTGATAGTTTATTGGAGGTTTCTATGGAAGAGTTCACGTGCCTAGATTTTGCTTTACATTATTTAACTATATATATATATATATATATATATATATATATATATATATATATATATATATATATATATATATAATATATATATATATATATATATATATATATATATATATATATATATATATATATATATATATATATATATATATCTATATATATATATATATATATATATATATATATATATATATATATATATATATAATATATATAATATATAATATATATATATATATATATATATATATATATATATATATATATATATATATATATATATATATATATATATATATATATATATATATATATATATATATATATATATATATATATATATAACTTTGTATTTATTATAATTATATAATTATTATTATATAAGCTATGTATATATTATATTTATACCATACTGTTCAACGACAGTGTTGACGTAACATGAATAGACCTAATATTGAGTACCTGAACCTATTGAGTTGCACAAAGCTCCACTGAGCTTTGCTTCTAGGATTGCTGTAAAATTATAGTTTTGGTTTGTTAGATACAATATAGCTAGGACATTATACGTAACAAATAATATATAGGACCATCGTGGCGCAGAGACGTAAGCGTTTTGCTTGAAAACGCGGCGGTTTGTGGGCTCGATTCCCACTAGGTGAGTATATATATATATATATATATATATATATATATATATATATATATATATATATATATATTATATATATATATATATATATATATATATATATATATATATATATATATATATATATATATATATATATATATATATATATATATATATATATAATATATATATATATATAGCACAATCAATTTATTATCGCATTTAAAATTATTTGATGTTTCAGTAATTTAAAAAAAACACAAATTAAAAAATCCTACCTACATTCATCATCAAAACATTTCTATTAAAATTAGAATTTACTAATGAAAGGGGTTGTAACAACACGTTCATTGGAACGTTAATAATTTCACCACATTATATACATCATGATTAAGAGTTAAAACTAAATATTATATGAAAGTAACGAACTTCCATTTATTACGAATTCCCATGACAGTTTTCATTCAATGAGAGCATCAGGTATTGATATTTGTGTCATAATACCCCTCAATAGCGTCATCTGAACAATATGTATGAGGCGTATTCATATCACGTCATCGAAATGCTTCATTTGTATAGTATGTATTACAGACGATTATTCTGTTACGTTGGATTTAGTTGGTGTGTTTTTTTTAATTAATATTAGTCTGTATATGAATGTCCCATAGTTTGTATAAATATATTCGGAAATAAAATAAGTATAAATATATTCGGAATCACTGCAACAGGTTATGTAGAGATGAACAACGACGCCACATTCATAAATCAATCCTCGAAGAAGAAGATTCTGGTCGAGTATGGAAATTTCTAAAATCTCTTGGAGTTGGGAGAGCACTTTCTAATAACGATTCCAGTACCATTGATCTAAATAAGCTTAATCAGCACTTCTCTTCTTCTAGCTCCATAGATGATGCTACTAAATTAAATACTAAAAATCAAATTCAAGCTTTACCAACTTCTGATGATCCTGCTTTCATTTTTAGTCAAATCACTGATAGTGTTGTTAAGAGAAGCATTGTTGAGGTCAACTCTGATGCTGTTGGTGTTGACGGCATTAGTCGTTAGATGATCATTCCTATTATTGATATCCTTGTTCCCATAATTAAATCCATATTCAATTATTCCATTTCCAGTGGACCATTCCCCTCTTCCTGGAAAGATGCCCAAGTTACTCCCATACCTAAAAAAGCAAATCCATCCAGTTTTTCTGATTACCGTCTCCATTATATTTCTATACTTCCCTTCCTATCCAAAGTTTTCGAACGCATTGTGCACCTACAACTTAGCCTATTCCTATCCAGACAAAATATCTTTAATCCCTTTCAATCTGGTTTCCGGACAGGTCATAGTACGACTACTACCTTAGTCAAAATTACTGAGGACATCCGTCTCGGTATGGACAATCAGTGTCTAACAGTGTTGACCTTGCTTGATTTTAGAAATGCGTTTAACGATGTCAACTACGAGCTGTTATTAGCTACGTTAGGCTCTCTTAACATATCTCCTGAAGTGGTTGACTGGTTTCAAAGTCATCTTTGTGGTCGCCGGCAACGGATTCGAATTGGAGATTCGTTTTCCAATTGGTGCACGATCAAAGCCGGTGTACCGCAAGGTGGCGTGTTGTCTCCTCTCCTGTTTTCAGTTTTCATTAGTTCTATTACCTCCTGTTTATCTTCTCTCTATCACCTGTATGCCGATGATCTCTAAATATATGCAGAGTCTAAATTAATTGACTTACCTGAAACAATCGACTTATTAAATAGAGACTTGAATTCTATTGTTCTATGGTCTAATTCACATGGACTGAGAGTAAATCCTTCGAAAACACAGATGATAATAATTGGTAGTCAAAACATGATTTCACGAATAGATTGGTCTAATTTACCTAATATAAATCTACCACTTGTACAATACAGTAACACCGTTTTAAATCTCGGTATAACTTTCGATAATTTTTTATCTTGGGCTCCTCATGTGAGTGAGGTGAGCAGGAAAGTATTTGCTTCAGTCGGCTCTCTGCGCAGGTTGCGGAATTTTCTACCGATACCAACCAAAATTGCTCTTGCACAATCCCTCCTATTACCGATTCTCGATTATGCCGATACATGCTATATCAATTTGAGTGAGGAATTACTTAACAAGCTTGAGCGCATGCAAAATCTTTGCATAAGGTTCATATTTGGACTTCGCAAATATGACCATGTTTCCGAATTTCGCGAAATACTCAAGTGGCCGTCAAATCGCCTTTGTGAGAATACTCACATTCTCTCCCTTTTGTATAATGTACTATTCAATCCAACCACTCCTTCTTATCTAAGAGAATGCTTTGAGTTCCTTGGTGATCCTCACGGTCACTCTCTTCGATCTGATGATAATCTTATCCTAAAAATTCCATCCCACAATACTTCGTTTTATTCCAAATCCTTTTCTGTTGAAGCTGTTCGACTTTGGAATTCCTTACCTATTAAAATTAGACGAGCGCAATCACTAGCAATATTTAAACGGTTAGTGAAAGCGCATTTCTTTCCGCCCTAAACAACCATTTTCGTCTAACCACTCCCATTTATTTGCTTATATCCTTAAATTATTTCCTCAATATCTTTGGCTTGTTCTTTTCCTTATTTCGTATTTATATTATTGATAATATGTAGTTGTATATCAAAAATATTTTTTTTATATTTATTATATTTATTATTATATAGAGTATATATTTATTTTTATACTTATATGTGTATGTATGTATATCTCAATATATACATTATGTAAGTAGGCATACTCAATTATTTATTTATTATTTGTATTTATGTAGTCAATGAGGTTTTATTATTTTCTTTTAATATTTTATTTTATTTATTCTTTTGTTTTGTGTTAGTATGTACATCCAAAACCCTTGTGTCACTAGTCATGCTATCCCCCACAACATGGTTGCCTGGCAGAGATCGCTGTTTAGCAATAAGGCCGCCAATTGTACAAGTTATTCTGTTATTATGAGTTTTTACAATAAAGAATATTTTCTTTTTTTTTCTTTGTATGTCATGAAGTGGAAAAACGAATTATTTAAGATGCCATCAAATTTATTATGTTTTTTATAGACAAGTTTGGCGCTCCGTTCTCTCTGATTACCATGCTAGGAGTAGATAGAGCGTGAAGTTATGTATGTATGTATGTATGTAGGTATGTATAGAAAAGCTTCCAATAAGCTCTGTACGTTTTTTTTATTATCTAAGACTATCCTCTGTTAAAAAGATATTTCTAATTGCAGGGTAGGCAGAGGGATCTTCAGTGTGTTAAAACACTCCGTTACTTAGTCCCTGCTTTCTCCGTCCTCAGTTTCCGCCCTTTTCGAGGCATTGCATGTTGAGTGGCGGAACTCAACGCCGCGCTTTAGTTTCCAGAGCGAATAAAATGGAAATAGAAAAATCCATCTTCCCTAAGTGGGAATCGAACTCTCAAACCATCACGTTTACAGGCAGACGAATACGCCTCAGCGCCAGGACGGTCCTCTGCAACGTGTAGTAAATGTAGCAACAATAAATATATAGCATAGTATATATATGGGAATAGTTAAAAATACTTAAAATATAGCAATATTTTATAAGAGTGGTAATTTAACATTATAATTACCGAAATATCAACAGTAAAATTAGGTAAATATCAAACATTACTTAATTTTTTATGTAACCTCTACCAAACTTTGTGTGACAATAACATATTATTTAATAAATGCATAAACTTAACTATTTTTTCTAAGTGAGAATTGAACTTGTGACCTTATGAAATATTACTTATTATAGCTATGATAGATAAATAATATATAGAAAAGAGTAGAAATACTCTCGTACGATCCCGATTTAGTATCTTCAATACTCGTAAAAACTTTGTTGATGGACTTCCTATTCTAAGTTCGGGATTGCTTCACCAGTCCTTACATTCGAATCGCTATAAAAGCTCGAATCTTTATGTAAATTTGAACACTCAAAGTTTTGTAAAGGGATTAAACTTTCTGATATAAACGGTCAAGGCATTGTGAACAATGGATCTAAATACATTGTTATCTGTATGTTTGAAGTTAAAGGGCAATTACCTTTGTAAGATTTGATTGCATAGTTACAATACTTCCTAAATAACATAATATATGTATAAATATATGTAAAAACATTTCACGCAGCTATTTGTAGCTCTTGCCTCAAAATTGAGTGATGAGAGAGGTAGCTTAGCATTTGGCAGCGTTCCGATATCTCTGACTACCCCGCCAAGGATAAAGCGTGAAGCGTTGTGTGTGTGTGCGTGTGTGTGTGTGTGTTTATGTATGTGTGTGTGTGAGTGTGCAAAAAAATGGATATATATGTAAGCTGTAAGGAGTAGTTACAAAGAATTATTTACTTATTATAAACTTTGCGTAATACAGATTATGATACAGTACAACTAAAACTAAAATATATAGACCGTCTTGGCACAGAGGCACAACTTCCAACTGATTCCTTAGTTTATTTTTTAGCTTCACGCTTTATCCCGCACATAGCAGGGTAGGCAGAGGGAACTGCAGGAACCATACGTACATACATACGTGTTAAGACACTTCCCCTGTCAAGTCCATGCTTTCTTCGTTTTCGAGGCAATGCGTGTTGAGTGGTGAAACTCGACGCTCGCGCTTTGATTAGTTGTCAAAGCGAAGAAAATGGAAATACAATAATCCATCCTCCCTGAGTAGGAATCGAATCTACAAACTGTCTCGTTAACAGACGCTGCACTTCTGCGCCACAACGGTCCTCAACCAAAAATTTCAGCAATATTTTTTATTGCAGTATGTACGCTTTGTTTATTATAATTAATTTCTCTTGCAATTAATTTCTTTATAAAGAACATCGTGACTCTATGGGATAGCGTTTGACTTTGAGTGCGACGATTTTGTTCCAAATTGTTAGGGTTCCGTACAAAAACAAAAAGCGGAACCCTTATAGAATCACTCGTGTTCCTGTCCGTCCGTCTGTCAATTTGCAAACCTTACTGAGTCATATATCAAATGAAAGGGCTTGTTATCAGGATCTCGAATATATTTTTTTAATTTTTTAAAATAAATAGTTTCGATGATAATCATGAAAAAAGCCGAAAATTAACCATTCCTCCCCCCTAATCTCCGAAACTACTGCGCCGAAAAATTTGAAAAAATTACTGAATATAGTTTATGGCTAGTAGATTACAGGAAAACTTATAAGGATTTCATAAATTAAAAATAAAATGGTCAATTCGATAAAAAATGTGTTTAGGGAAAAAACGTTTTCAGGGGAAATATTTCACTATATTGTGTACGGAACCCTTCCCACGCGAGTTCAACTCGTACTTGACCGGTTTATTTTTAATGTTTGTCTCATGCAAAAGAAAGCATTTTTATGACACATATAAAATAAAAACAACTAAATATTTAAAAAAAAGATTTAAATAACACTTCATTTCCGTCTAATTATTTTTTTTTTTCTATAAAATAAAACTTGAGTACTGTCATTTATAATTCGATCTATTATGCCTTCGATAATTAATATCCACGAAGCATTATACACCGGCGGCATATTTTGGACAACACTTTGCATAGTTTAAAAGGATTAAGCCATCAGTGACGTTAAAATTCACTAGTTTTACGAGCAATGGATTAAGCAAGTTTTGTTTATAATTTGAATAAGTATACATAATATAGAAATAGTTTTTTATTTATTTGATTATATCTTGTTACTATTTTATTTTCGTGTGTTCT
>JAZFAU010000693.1:0-58730 GCA_037178615.1 Dione vanillae | reverse complement strand
CTGTTCAATTTATTTAGATTTTTACCAATTGTATGAAATATATATGTATAGAAAACCGTCGTCGCGCAGAGTCGTAGCGTCTGCCTGTAAACGCGACGGTTTGTGGGTTCGATTCTCACTCGGGGAAGATTGATTTTTCTATTTCCATTTTCTTCGCTCTGGAAACTAGGCAAAACGCAGTGTTGAGTTCCGCCACTCAATACGCAATGCCTCGAAAACGGCGGGAAGTGGGGACGGAGAAAGCAAGGACTAAGCAATGGAGTTTCTTAACACTAGGTTCCTATGGTTCCTGCAGTTCCCTCTGCCTACCCTGCCATGTGCGGAATAAAGCGTGAAGCTAAAAAAGAATTTATGTCATACAGAATAATTTAAAACCTGTATTCTTTACTTCGTACAAATTCACACATAAAGCGTTATTTACAAAATAGTAAATAGTTGCTACACAAGCTATATTTGCGATATAAAAGCTGTTTCAATTCAATAAACAGCTTTTCCCGCCGAAATACAAGCGAGGTCTAAAGTGAACATGTACGTACATTGCGTCCTACATCGCTTGCGGAGCGCAGAGAGAACTGACCGTAAACGTTCTTCAAGCATGAAACATTTGAATGCACTTGCTGTATAGCTTCAAGTGTTACAAGAAAATTCTATTTTTAATATTCATTTATGTACGTTTCTAAACTTTATATGTGGGAAGGATATATACTGTAAGACTTCACATCTATGTCTAAAATTAAAATGCCCTGCTTCATAAACAGTTGTGTTTGACTTTTTGATTTATATACGCTTACATTCCATTTGCTTTTAAATTATTAAATGTGAGTAAACACTTATTCCTTCCATCAACACTACTAGAATTTATCTTAAACCGTTAAGTTCGTAATAATAATACCTAGTATTTCAATTTAATTTCTAATTTTGCTTTCTACAAACCAAGCTATAGTACAGCTAAATATTAAGACATTGTTAATGTTCTTAAAGTGCCTTTAAAAGCGTATTATGTTAATGTTTTATATATATATATATATATATATATATATATATATATATATATATATATATATATATATATATATATATATATATATATATATATATATATATATATATATATATATATATATATATATATATATATATATATATATATATATATATATATATATATATATATATATATATATATATATATAAAACATTAACATAATACGCTTTTAAAGGCACTTTAAGAACATTAATAATGTCTTAATATTTAGCTGTACTATAGCTTGGTTTGTAGAAAGCAAAATTAGAAATTAAATTGAAATACTAGGTATTATTATTACGAACTTACCGGTTTAAGATAAATTCTAGTAGTGTTGATGGAAGGAATAAGTGTTTACTCACATTTAATAATTTAAAAGCAAATGGAATGTAAGCGTATATAAATCAAAAAGTCAAACACAACTGTTTATGAAGCAAAGCATTTTAATTTTAGACATAGATGTGAAGTCTTACAGTATATATCCTTCCCACATATAAAGTTTAGAAACGTACATAAATGAATATTAAAAATAGAATTTTCTTGTAACACTTGAAGCTATACAGCAAGTGCATTCAAATGTTTCATGCTTGAAGAACGTTTACGGTCAGTTCTCTCTGCGCTCCGCAAGCGATGTAGGACGCAATGTACGTACATGTTCACTTTAGACCTCGCTTGTATTTCGGCGGGAAAAGCTGTTTATTGAATTGAAACAGCTTTTATATCGCAAATATAGCTTGTGTAGCAAGTATTTACTATTTTGTAAATAACGCTTTATGTGTGAATTTGTACGAAGTAAAGAATACAGGTTTTAAATTATTCTGTATGACATAAATTCTTTTTTAGCTTCACGCTTTATTCCGCACATGGCAGGGTAGGCAGAGGGAACTGCAGGAACCATAGGAACCTAGTGTTAAGAAACTCCATTGCTTAGTCCTTGCTTTCTCCGTCCCCACTTCCCGCCGTTTTCGAGGCATTGCGTATTGAGTGGCGGAACTCAACACTGCGTTTTGCCTAGTTTCCAGAGCGAAGAAAATGGAAATAGAAAAATCAATCTTCCCCGAGTGAGAATCGAACCCACAAACCGTCGCGTTTACAGGCAGACGCTACGACTCTGCGCGACGACGGTTTTCTATACATATATATTTCATACAATTGGTAAAAATCTAAATAAATTGAACAGCTTTCATTTAATAATAATTGTAACAGGAATATTTTGTTTATAATTACGTAAATTTTTGATTTTAGATAATTTTATAAACAGAAACCGGAAATTGCTCTCGCAACAATTCTTGGAAGGATCTCATTAAAAGTTCAAATTATTCAAGGACCACATTTAAGCCAAGAGAGAATTTGCAGTGGCCGAAGTAATTTTGTGAAAATCTTTATAATACAACATTTTACAAGTTTCCATCTTTTTCTTTCGTGTGTCATTTGCAAATTAATGGATTATTACAACGAGCACATATTGTGCGTTAAATAAATATACAATAATGCAGGACATGTGCAGGAATGTGGAGTACACAGAGCTAGTTTGAGAATAAGTTACTTTAGCAAGCAAGCAAAGTGTGTATTCGTGGTACAGTTAGTACGTACAATTTTGTAAATCCGTCACAGATAAACGAGTGAAATGTTTTAATTTATTTTTTGTCAAAACGCACCTTTGATTTCCACCAAGTACAACGTTTGCCACATGGAGGATTATTATTGTATTGTATCGAAACTGGGTTTCCACAACTACGCGGAAAAAGACGTTTTAATGGAAACATTATTTTTTGATATATCTTAAGATTATGATCAGTTAGTATATATTGAATTTTTACTTTACTTATAAGGATGGATTAGAAGTGTAAAAAATATACCAATGCTTACTACTAACTAACAGTACTAACGCTTCTGTCGCAAGTAGCAGCCACACGCTATGGACTAATTTCGTCACTCGGTTTTCTGACTACCCCCCTAAGGGCGCATTTTCATTGGTCGATAAGTCGGTAGTTAGCCCGAATGCGCGGAGTACCCGCATGCGAGCTAACAACCAATGAAATCCACTGGTCGATAACTCGGTCGATTAAACGTGTGCGGGTGATATCCACATTCGGAATAACGACCTTATCGCATGCATTATAGGAATCACCCGCACCCCGTATGCGGGCCCTGACGACCAGTGAAAACGATAAACACTTTGCGGGCCCTATGGCATGCGTTACAGAAATCTCCCGCATCCTGAATGCGGGCCCTATCGACCAATGAAAATGCGCCCTAAGTGTGACACAGAATATTGTCTTTGAATTTCACTGTCTGCTCTGAACGGCTTATTCTGCTCGCCTGACTGTTGTCTATTAAAATACCGCTGTAATGTCTTATGAAAATGATTATTGAATCGTATCATAATAACATTGCCTCGACGAATATACATATACGTACTTGAAGTAGCTTTAACAAAAATTAACCATTAATATTTATCATCTTTTACGTGTCATCAAAAAAAAATTAATATATATAATAAAACTCTCTCAAAAATATAAAAGAATAATGAAATGCTGAGTCTTGTTCTTGAGCCGGTTCTTCTCCGGTCTGAGGCACTGAGTTTAGTGAACTGGGGGTAACGTTATTGATGTTCAAAATATTCATCGTGTATATATTGATATTTTGAATAGAATAATTTAAATTTGACTTTCCATTTTCAGCAATGTTTTAAATACTTTCCAGTAATCAATCAGAAGTCTAGATGTTGTGTAGTAACTGAGTCATGTCCATTAATTAATTACTTATAATTATACACAATACTAATTACTGTATTTCATCATATATACTATCTTATAACTGTCACTTTATCATTTCCAGTGAAAATACTTTTGACAACTTATACTTATAGACAAAATAGTACTGAAAATAGCTACTATTAAAGTCCATTTTAAGTCAAGAGTAATATTAGGTACTTTACTTTTCAAGCATCACTTAGCGAGTTTTCGTTTGATATCCATTTTGTTCGACGGCATTGAAAATAAGTAAGAAACAACTGAGACGGTCAGCATTATATTTAAAATGACGTCGCAGCAGTCGCCATACAGTGTCATTTTTTTTTACGCTTTATCCCGTGCATGGCAGGGTAGGCCAAGTGAACTGCAGGTATCATAGGAACCTAGTGTTAAGACACTCCGTTGCTTAGTCCCTGCTTTCTCCGTGCCCGCTTTCCGCCTTTTTCGTCCATCAGAAAAAACCATCTTCCCCGACTGGGAATCTAACCCAGAAACCGTCGCGTTACAGGCATATGTTGCGCCTCTGCGCCACGACGTTCATATCATATATGCAAAATAAAGAGATATCTGCTTCAAAATAGAATATCAAGAAAAATCTTTTAATATCAACCACACAGCACCCAACACGCATAAAACATACGACCGTTTTATTTGTAAGTCAGTAGAACACATAATGCCAGGAGGCGGTGATACATTTAAAGTTTCCAATCTGTAGACTCGCACCTGCACATGGAACAGATTTATTGCACAAATCTAAATATATATATATATATATATATATATATATATATATATATATATATATATATATATATATATATATATATATATATATATATATATATATATATATATATATATATATATATATATATATATATATATATATATATATATATATATATATATATATATATATATATATATATATATATATATATATATATATATATATATATATATATATATATATATTATTATTAAATATACAGAAGGAGTTTCTAGTTCAGAGGCATTTTATTTACCGTACAAAAAGCAACAGCACTTGAAAGAAATTACAAAAAAAAAACACAAAAATCTATAACAAATGCTTCATACATTTTCCAATCTAGACCAACAAGTGAAAGCTTTGCAGTCACTTTACTGTAAGCGTCGTAACGACTCACAATTAAACAGTGCGATGCGACGATCAAAGGGGCTTTTGATTAATTAGCGTCTAACTCGAGTGAATGATAAAATACGGAAGATCAAAGTATGTCCTGTCTTGTGTAAACTGTCTCCCCACTATCCTTATCTATTAATGATAGAATAAAAAAACAATATACAAAGAAGGGTAGCGAGGTCACATCCCTGGTTTATTACCACTGTTTTGAGCTTAAATATATATAGGCTGACATTGTGGTCGCTGAATTGTGAGTTTACACTATTTTATATACATATTTTTTGCTTTTATTATGCGTAATTAAAAAATATATAAATAAATGAGCTATTTACATTACATTTATTTCAACAATAGTACACTACTTAACGTATTTTTTTACTTAACTTAATCAACTTTAATATTATAAACAAAAAGGTTTAATAAAAACTAAAACAAAGTTTGTGTTATAGCAAATGTAAATGATATCAGTATGATGCCACACATAATTTATTTAGGAATAGAATACAATATTCGTATAACCAAAGATCGGTCGAGATCGTTTACCATTAAGAGGGAATCGGGTCGTTGGGGGACAGGCGTTTTATCTCGCTTTTGTTATTTAATGAATAAACAGCACAAAAAGCTGGAAAAACTCAATTATTATGACAGCAATGAATATGAGAAAGAAGTTTACTAAATGATGGTTTGTAGAAGTTCACTAAATGATTCAGAGACGTCATCGTTGAGTACACACAGATGAAGTTAGTGTGTATTGTAGTGGAGTTAAATGAAAGCAATAACAATACTGATTCAAAGAAATCGAAATATTAACAAATGTGTGTTGAATATCTGGTGTAATGTGTAACTACGCCAGCCAATATCATTTTTGTTCCTGAACAAACTTAATCGTATAATCACTTACATATAGATCCACACGCTAATATATGAATTATATTCTTTTGTTGTCGGATTCTATTCTAACGGTCATTTCGTAAACACTTGATGTAGGCTCAAGAGATACTTGAATAAAATATTATAGACAACTTCTAGGTGTTTTACATGAAATTCCGTACCGGTCATATCAAAGAAAAAATTCCCTATACCGTTCTATTAGCAACATCGGGAGCCGCAACTCAAAATGCAACGTCCGCAAAGGTGAGGAAAGAAGGGAGCTCCTATATGCGAGTAGTGAAGCGTAATTAGGGGCATTTAAATTAAAGGGGAAATTACACCTTTAATATATCGTGATGGCACTTCATAGTCAAGTACATGCGTGGTCTATAATTAAGAGATAACAGAATGGTCTATAACAGAGTACAATTGATTCTCTCTAACTAGCTTAGCTGATTGTTAATACAAGAAAAATCATTTACTTACTGTTATTTTTTTCAAGAAAAATTATAAAAAAAATTAAGTTCTCCAAAAAGTTTATATAACAATAAATATAAGTATTCTAATCGTTATATAGATATTTTATATGTATGTATACATTAACACAGTTGGCACGTCTCGTAAAGGACGACGTTTAGGGAAAATATGCCATGAATATATCGAATATCATTAAGATACAAAACCATCATCACGTTACAGCGTAACAATGTCAGATTGTGAATGGTCGTAGGTTCGATCCCAACTTGGGGTAATAAACTATTTTTTCCCACACTTTGATAAACAGCACGCAATGTCATGAATCCGGACGTCAAGTGCAAAACAAAATGTCTTAGCGCTAGGTCGTGTTTTATCTTGACATATTTGGGGCTTTCTGCCACACGAGATATTATTCTTATATTTAAATAATTTACTCTACCCCAGTCTAGAGTATTCCACTGTATAAATTGTGTAGATACTCTATGCCCACTTCGCTATTTGTATACTAACTGTAATATATACAAAAAATGTTATAAGTAATTTATATTTACAATATCACTTTTAATGTGAAGATAAAAACTGAACTTACTCGTTGAATCGTGAATTCCAAAGTTCCAAGTTTCATATGAAAGCAAGTTTCATAGGTTATAACTTCTTAGGCGTAACTTTTAATGAGTACGTCGCGTTGTATTCAATGGGAGAATTATTTTTAAGGGGATTTCATTATAAAGTTGATGACAACAACATCCCACGCAATTTTTTTTGTATACAAGTAATAATTTTATGATCACATTTATTTTAGGCAATATACAGTTAAGTATACATACTACATACATCTATATACTTAGTGTGATTATTTACATAAAAATCAAAATCACTTCTTTATTTGAAGTCTCTATGTGAAGTTTTGATATGTGTGTTTATCATTTTAATTCATTTTTTAACCGCATCCATAGACAAGTTTATGTAGTAGAGTACATATGGAGAACCTTGAACACAGAACTTCTATCGTCAATTTTGTTTTAAGACATTGGATCAATAAAAATAATAATATTTTCGGCGCATAGAATTCGAACCCGCTGCTATCGCTTTACAATCACCCGTTCTCCCAATGCGATGAGGTAATATTAATAGTTAGATTTATTTTAAGTGAAAAAGCATATGTGTGTTTCAATGTATGCGTTACACTGTCGTTGCAATTAAAAATTAAGGTTTAAAACCATCAGATACGGTATTGTGTCGTTTGCAAGTGTTTATTGTAGGCATTACCGCAATTAAATGTGTATCTAATGGTACATTCACCTGTGTCCGTTGCGGGAATCTAAATACTCCTGAAATATTCATAACGTGATTCCCAAACATTAAGATGACGAAATGAGATGCATTAGAGGCATTTTCATTTCAATGTTTATTTTAATCTTGTGATTTTAGGAGGCCATATTAATAATGAAAATATAAAACTAATAATAATTGGATTAATAGTCATATTCGTGCGATGTTCAATACAAAATTCAATAAAATCTTTTTTATGACTAAAACTGACATTTCTGTTCACTAAAGAACCCTATTTTACAATTTATATTTATTTATTTAAATAATTAAAAAATACTTTAACACTCAATAGAGACAGTAAAATCATAAACTGTATATTGATTTGCGCTCATATATATGTACATAACGGTATTAGACATACGGATTAGTTCATTTATAAAAATGTAGCATTACGCTGTAACGCGCATAAAGTAGTTGAAGTAGATCTTACGAGTGGAGAGGCGGAACCCAACGCCGCGCTTTATGTTGATACAAGAACAACGATATTAAATAATTCATTCTCCCCGAGTGGGAATCGAGTCCACAACCGACACATATCCACATGTATCTAAATCATAATGGACGCTAGATCTCGGGATATAAATATTGCATGTTTCGCTTCATAACAAATCTAAAAGCTTATTTTTCGTGTATACAGAATGTGCAAAGACAAAGTTGTTGTAAATGATAAAACCTCTGAGCCTCATTGTGTATTCATAGACGGGCGGTCGCTTATAACGAGATTTAGAACTCGATTTAGAAGGTCCGAGGATGAAAGGTGACTACCTGTACTTACTGATAATTATGTATTTGTAGATATCTGATCGAAATCACGCAGGAATGCGGCATTATCAATGTATTCACGATAGTCACTAGTTTGATTCTCTCATTCATCTTATTTTAATAATTTTATAGTAAATGTTAATTTTGATGTCGTCGTAGCGCAGTGTGACAGCGTATCCACTGTCACACTCGAGGTAATACTTATATATTATTTGTGTCAGTTCTTTGCCCTACACAAAGCACGGCGTTGAGTCCCGCTACTTAACAAGTAATATTTTCAAAATTGAGCAGTTATTACGGAGTCGACTTTCTAAATAGAACAATACCTCTATCGTAAAGCTACTTTTTCATAAAGTTAAGGTGGAAATATTGAGTTACGTTTTACTACTATGATATGACTTTTAGTAATTAATTTAAACATTTGTACGAGTATGTACGAATTCATGTGAATATTCAGCAACTGTGACGCAACACGTTCAGTCCACTTCATTTGATTGTCTGTTATTTGTATAATTGCCTTGCATTTAATTGAAATGATTATTGTTCAATGAATATCACTATTGTCTTTTTTATGTATTATTTATTAACGCCCTTCACATAAATAGCACTTATTTTCAACTACATTACGTTTTTTAAATCTTATTAACTAATATCTAGATATTCGTTTTTTACATTTTCATTTCTTTCATTTTTTTGCATTGAATCAAAATAAAATATAAAACGGTTTTTTATAAAAAATATTTTTATACACAATGACAATTTAGTGATTGTGACTAGTTACCAGTAACTCCCGAGTCGTCGAAACTCTGAGTCGAAACTACGACGCTCATGTTCCTACTCAGACGATGTACCACAGCAGGCCTTCATATAGGCAATATACAAATATATAAAACAGTATGATGTATTAATATGCATCTCTTGCAGATATTGGGGTTTTAAAACATTTTAAATGTTTGTTACACATTTATTAAGTAGAATACAGTACATTTATCATTACAACAGCCGTCATTGTACAGAAATGATTGAATGAATGAGTGGCTCTAAGCCTCATTAAACACACAGACTATCTCCATTTCTCCATTTTCTCAACAATGACACGTTTAAAATTATGTAATCTTAGTACATACTACTTTTTTGGAGTTATAATTCCTAAAATTGTTAATATTTGGAGACACCATTTGTGTAATGTGCTTCTAGAACAGAATAATTTCTGTCCATATGTTAAAATAAACTAAATTTATATTGAATTTGTCATGAAAATGGTTATATAACAATTTATTTATTTATAAAATTTAGCAAATTCTAAAGTAAGATGAACATGCATACAACAACTTTTGATACGAAGCAAAAGTATCATCATAAGAGCCAAATAACTTGAAAGCTCAGTTTCATCGGTCCTTATTATTTCCGAGCGCGTGCTCAGACTCGCGACAATAGGTCGTGTTCTAACTCATGTATCAAGGAAATAAAGTTTTGCTTGCTTTTGCTTTCATACATGTTGTACAGCATGTTTTCATTTTAGGTTGACATGTTTAGAATGCTACTTACGTTATGTATGTATATTTTTAATAAACGTATACAAAGTATTGATTATTTTACTCCTTTCTTCTTCTTCCACGATATTGTCGCTTAACAAAGTTATTGTCTTTCCTACATGCGTTGTATACCGCTTTGATACCTACTGGCAACCTCCTAACTTGGGTAATTAGTGTTATATAATGAATTGTAAATAGATGTAAAGTTCTACTTCCTACTATATTTAAGTGTATGTATTCATAACATATACACACAAATAATAAGTGTATGTATTCATAACATATACACACAAATTTTTTATGAGTGAACATTGAACTAAAAGTGTAGTTCTTTTTTCGTGTGACATAAGAGTTGCATGTATTATGACGTCACGGCGTTGTATACTTCATATATTTTTATTACATGTAACGTAAAGGTTTTCCTGTTGCACAAACAATTTACTTAGCATATATGCTTACGTATTACATATGTTTTTTGTTGTTTCAAATATTAAAACGCAATTTATGGAATGTAGAACTAAGACAACTTTAAAATTCTTTACTAGAAATATATGTAAAGATGTAAGAATATGGCTTCGTAAAATATGTAAATTAATATCTTTATGAAGGCTTACATTAAAACTACTAACTGTGTTTTTCGTTTTTTGAAACTGTTGCATACTACGAAATCTGCAGAACTATTCATCAGTCTATTTGTTTTCTTTTCATCTTGTTGTCCACATTTGCTCAATGTCAACATATTGCATGCGGAATGGCGGAACTCAACACTGAGCTTTACTTAACCGTACTTATACAGTGTATCTCTGTGCATCCCACGTCGGTCGCCTCTTTAGTTCATACGTAAAATATGAATAATATTTGTCCTTATATATACAAATACAATAAATTAATATAAGTTCATACAAATATACAAATATATAAATAAAATATATATATATATATATATATATATATATATATATATATATATATATATATATATATATATATATATATATATATATATATATATATATATATATATATATATATATATATATATATATATATATATATATATATATATATATATATATATATATATATATATATATATATATATATATATATATATATATATATATATATATATATATATATATATATATATATATATATATATATATATATATATATATGTAAACTGAAAGGAAATTCAATTATACAGTTTAAAAATACATTGACCCATATATCAATTCTTAATTGCCTTTTTTTTTTCATTTTTATTTATGTCATGTCTTTACAAAAGGTAAAATATAAGCACACAGTATCTAAACACCAAATGTTCTATAAGTCTTGTGACGAATAAGTATTGGCATCAAACATGTCACATGATATTTACGACCTGTTCGTCAAACCGAGCATGTTCAGAATGTAGGGTTTCGTGAACACAACGACGAAGTTTCGCTTGAGCGACCTCTTTGTAACGACGGTCAGGACTGTTTGGGATATGCTCCTCATGCGATTAGATACCGGCTTAAGTAAGTGCTTGGAGTTTTTGCTTCCAATGTACTGGAAATAAAAGGGCGAAAGAAAGAAATATTATTTCAACGGTATACTCTAGTCAGTAAGAATATACAACACATGTTAACTGTAAAATTTTAAAACTTATTTTCACACCATAGTTTACGCGTCTTTATTGCTATTATTATTGTTTTACATACACTATGACACACGGTTCATACCTCTTGCTTACTTGTGTAGTACAAGTATTTGATTATATTATTTATTATAAATTACTTTATATAGTTACACAGCCATCACAACACTCTTGACCCTCGTCTAACATTCTCTACATACCTCACTGTGGTACGCGGAACCTTCTCTCGAGGGATCAAAGACCTGTCACTATCTAGTGTTTCATTATAGTTTTCTGCATTACTCGCAACTAAAGTGATGCTTAAAATAAAATATAGAACATAATAAAATATGTAGCGATTAACAAAGAGCAAATAACTCTTGCTAAGCGATTTTTCTTAGTCGTAGTCGTAGTCATAGTCTTAGCCTAGCAGAAGTTTGTAAAAACCATCCTACAGTGATCTTATTAACATAAATAAGTTACAACAAACGTATAAGAATTTCAACGAAGCTTGATGAGAAAATATGACTCAGTAGTATAGCTTGGACGATTTTACCTAAATCAAGTTATAGTTTCAAAATATTACAATACATAGAGATATATAGAGATCAAAATATATCTAATGTAAAATATATGTAACATGTATGTATGTATGTACGTCTGTATAAAGATATATATGCAGTCACCGTTATTATTCACATTGTTCACACACGATATCATAACCAGCTTCCCGCCATCACCTGTCACGTGTTAACTGACCAGATATTGTATTTTGTTATTCGAATCAACATAGTAATATTATTGATATGACGATGATATAACATAAACGTAACCTAAATACATAACACAATATCGCATATTAAATCGAAATCAGATTTGTTACACAGTTACGTATACGATACACACGTTCCTCATTTTCCCCGGCAACACCTAGTGTGAGTCATACTTTAATATTTAATTTATTTTATATTTAAACCTATCTACGTCTGGCGTTCGGACTGTCGTGGCGCAAAGGCGCAACGTCTGCCTGTAACGCGACGGTTTCTGGGTTCGATCCCCAGTCGGGGAAGATGGATTTTTCTGTTTCCATTTTCTTCGCTCTGGCAAACTAGGTAAAGCGCGGCGTTGAGTTCCGTCAATCAACACGCAATGCCTCGAAAAAGGCGGAAAGCGGGGACGGAGAAAGCAGAGACGGAGAAGCAACAGAGTGTCTTAACATAAGCAACGGAGTGTCTTAGTACTAGATTCCCACAGTTCCTGCAGTTCCCTCTGCCTACTCTGCCATGTGCGGGATAAAGCGTGAAGCTAAAAAAAAATCTACGTCTCAAGACGACCAATCATTGCTAACAAATTAAAATATAAATACGAACATATCATTTCGAGAATCATATAGCAAAATAGTTTAAAGTATCACATGTGAATGTATATAGCGGGCAGGGCGGGCGGCGGTAGCAAGGGCGGGCGGCGCTCGGAGGTGTCGGATGCTAATATTTGGCAAAGATTTTGTGGATTGTATTTTCATGTCAGTCACTCAGTATTGCATAGTAATTTCGTTTACCGCTTTATATTAATTTTGACTATTTTTTAAAATCCTTTACCTCAGATTGTCTATATGAAAGCTCTGGTAAAAGAAAAGAAGAACGAGTTTTTAATTTTATATTATATTGAGTCAACTAATAGCGTATCGTCTATTGACATTACCAGCACCGGCTACTGTTCACTCTCGCTGTAATGATTACTTACTACGAGCTCAGTTTGAATTTATTACTTATTACGGAGAACTGTAAATAAGCTGTTTAAGCTCACAATATACGAGCGGTGTTAGCTGGCTGGTGTTAGGTTGACTTTGTACACCTTATTTAACGGTCAAATAGGTACTATGAATTTAGTTCTAAAACAACTTGATGTTATGCATTTAAACTCACGTAATTGAATCCATAAGAATTTATGCTTAAAAAGGTCTACAAAATAATATTTTTAACAGGAAAATTAAACAAGTCTTATTTACAAACGTCATTAAATGTAAAAGTTTGAAAAAAATACAATCATATAAATTATTATTTATGACGTAAAGTGACTGGAACTCACTATCAGTGCGACGGGTCTGTGTCCGATATAGAAATGTCACTCACTTAAGCTTGCTTGGTGGAAGAGTGATGTTGATTTCTGTAACTAAACACGTAATAATTCGAACTCGGGCGGAAATTGAAGAAAACACGTTTTTGAAACTATATTCATTCAATCTCGGGTAGATACAGGGTCAAGATGGAAAAGGGACCAATTGGTTTATTATAATAGGATTCATCTTATGTGTATGACAGAGATCAGATGAACTGTTATGGTGCTCCCACATTGCCGTTAGAAATTGTTTAGTAACGTTAGTAAACATTTGTTGGCTAACATTAAATAACAAATGTTAAAAAATGTTTTCATGTTAGAAAATGTTTAGTAACGTTATTGTTATACTTGGTTATAGATTATTAGTGCAGGAGCACTTATAACATGTAACAGTTTCTAACAAAATGTAACAATTGACAACATTTGTGAGTAAATGTTATTATGTTACAAAATGTTTACAAACATTTTCTAACGGCGATGTGGGAGCACCATTAAGTAAAAAAATAGGTTCACGCTGTTGCCAACATAGAGCAGGGTAGTCAGATGGGATGTAAGAAATTACACGTTACGCGTAATTTTGAGTGATTGCGTGTTAGGTGGTGGAACTCATCGCCGTCCTTGCCTAGTTGTAAGAGCGAAAAAAAAGGAAATAAATTAATCCATCCACCTCTGCGCCTCCTCTGCTGTCGTAAAACAAATCTTATTTCTAATTTCCTTATATAATAATAACCTCTCAAATGACGCATTTAAAGCTATGATTTACTTAACTTCACAACCACGAATGGTTGCTCAACAGTATCCAAGTAATCGCATGAACTTCTGACATGGTTTAAATTAAGTAGTCGTGGAAGTTAGAATTACACTCGCGTCGCCGCAATACAAGTATAATTATAACTCGTAGATTTGAATTGCTACGCTTTAAACGTACCGCGGCGTGTAGTTAGTTGAACATGCTTAGTTCATAGAGTATTAGTATATATTTATAGTACAGCACTTTACATATAGTGTTATTAATTCGTCATATAGATAAATTAGTGAAATGTTTTAATTTAATATAGATATTAAAAGAACTACTAGTGTATATTAATTATCATCGTAACAGAAGCAGGCCACTTCTTAAATAAAAAGACGGCATTGTCAAAACGGCTGTCAATCAAAACGTCCAGACTGGACGGAAATAGTGCAAGACAGGAATAACTCGTAATTATTCAAGAAGGCATTCACGTCCGGAAGGTACACGTAGAAAGGTTATAACGATTTTACTGCAAGAAATAAAGGGCATTTATACTTAAGTTGTTTTCTTAGTTTGGTTGATTACATTTGTAAACTAAGTGTACGTGAAATGAAATTGTATGATTTGGCTATTTGTATATTATATATGGTTATATTTGGTGTGTTGTTATTGTATAACATATTGTATATAGTGTGAAGTCCACGAAGACTATAGAGTTAGTCGCCTGCGGACGAGCGATTTGTGCAATAAACCTGTTCCATGTGCAGGTGCGAGTCTACAGATTGGAAACTTTAAATGTATCACCGCCTCCCGTCGTTATGTGTTGTACTCTTTTACAAAGAAAGTTGGGTGCTGTGTGGTTGATATTAAAAGATTTTTCTTGCTATTCTATTTTGAAGCAGATATCTCTTTATTTTGCATATATGATATGAACGTCGTGGCACAGAGGCGCAACATCTGCCTGTAACGCGACGGTTTCTGGGCTAGATTCCCAATTGGGGAAGAATGATTTTTCTGATGGACGTAATGCCTCGAAAAAGGCGGCACGGAGGAAGCAGAGACTAAGCAACGGAGTGTCTTAACACTAGGTTCCTATGGTTCCTGCAGTTTCCTTGGCCTACCCTGCCATGCACGGGATAAAGCGTGAAAAAAAATATGAATGACACTGTATGGCGACTGTTGCGACGTCATTTTAAATATAATGCTGACCGTCTCAGTTGTTTCTTACTTATTTTCAATGGCGTCGAACAAAATGGATATCAAACGAAAACTAGCTAAGTGATGCTTTTCCCGCGTAGTTGTGGAAACCCAGTGTCGATACAATACAATAATAATCCTCCATGTGGCAAACGTTGTACTTGGTGGAAATCAACGGTGCGTTTTGACAAAAAATAAATTAAAACATTTCACTCATTTATCTGTGACGGATTTACAAAATTGTACGTACTAACTGTACCACGAATACACACTTTGCTTGCTTGCTAAAGTAACTTATTCTCAAACTAGCTCTGTGTACTCCACATTCCTGCACATGTCCTGCATTATTGTATTTTTATTTAACGCACAATATGTGCTCGTTGTAATAATCCATTAATTTGCAAATGACACACGAAAGAAAAAGATGGAAACTTGTAAAATGTTGTATTATAAAGTTTTTCACAAAATTATTTCGGCCACTGCAAATTCTCTCTTGGCTTAAATGTGATCCTTGAATAATTTGAACTTTTAATGAGATCTTTCCAAGAATTGTTGCGAGAGCAATTTCCGGTTTCTGTTTATAAAATTATCTAAAATCAAAAATTTACGTAATTATAAACAAAATATTCCTGTTACAATTATTATTAAATGACAGCTGTTCAATTTATTTAGATTTTTACCAATTGTATGAAATATATATGTATAGAAAACCGTCGTCGCGCAGAGTCGTAGCGTCTGCCTGTAAACGCGACGGTTTGTGGGTTCGATTCTCACTCGGGGAAGATTGATTTTTCTATTTCCATTTTCTTCGCTCTGGAAACTAGGCAAAACGCAGTGTTGAGTTCCGCCACTCAATACGCAATGCCTCGAAAACGGCGGGAAGTGGGGACGGAGAAAGCAAGGACTAAGCAATGGAGTTTCTTAACATTAGGTTCCTATGGTTCCTGCAGTTCCCTCTGCCTACCCTGCCATGTGCGGAATAAAGCGTGAAGCTAAAAAAGAATTTATGTCATACAGAATAATTTAAAACCTGTATTCTTTACTTCGTACAAATTCACACATAAAGCGTTATTTACAAAATAGTAAATAGGTGCTACACAAGCTTTATTTGCGATATAAAAGCTGTTTCAATTCAATAAACAGCTTTTCCCGCCGAAATACAAGCGAGGTCTAAAGTGAACATGTACGTACATTGCGTCCTACATCGCTTGCGGAGCGCAGAGAGAACTGACCGTAAACGTTCTTCAAGCATGAAACATTTGAATGCACTTGCTGTATAGCTTCAAGTGTTACAAGAAAATTCTATTTTTAATATTCATTTATGTACGTTTCTAAACTTTATATGTGGGAAGGATATATACTGTAAGACTTCACATCTATGTCTAAAATTAAAATGCTTTGCTTCATAAACAGTTGTGTTTGACTTTTTGATTTATATACGCTTACATTCCATTTGCTTTTAAATTATTAAATGTGAGTAAACACTTATTCCTTCCATCAACACTACTAGAATTTATCTTAAACCGGTAAGTTCGTAATAATAATACCTAGTATTTCAATTTAATTTCTAATTTTGCTTTCTACAAACCAAGCTATAGTACAGCTAAATATTAAGACATTGTTAATGTTCTTAAAGTGCCTTTAAAAGCGTATTATGTTAATGTTTTATATATATATATATATATATATATATATATATATATATATATATATATATATATATATATATATATATATATATATATATATATATATATATATATATATATATATATATATATATATATATATATATATATATATATATATATATATATATATATATATATATATATATATATATATATATATATATATATATATATATATATATATATATATATATATATATATATATATATATATATATATATATATATATATATATATATATATATATATATATATATATATATATATATATATATATATATATATATATATATATATATATATATATATATATATATATATATATATATATATATATATATATATATACTAGCTGACCCGGCAGACTTCGTACTGCCTCATCGATAAATAAATAACCAAATCTTTTGTATAAAATGATTTTAAAACAAACAAATCGAATCCGTATTTAATAAAAAAGAATTTATTGAATAAAGTAGGAAGTTTTATTATTATTTTCGATACATCATGTTGCTTACTTAGAAAAATAGTTTTCCTGAAGTACTGGCTATTTATAAGGTTTAAATTTGATATTCACAGACACACACTATTAAAATACAGTCTGTTAATTAATTTAAAGCTTCCTCATTAACTATATTTTTTGTTTTGCTTTGTGGTGCGTAAATAAACAAAGAAGACGGTTTTCCGACGCGCGAACACGCGACGTATAATGGTCCATGCGCGAAACAATACCAAGTTGATTCTACAAACTTCTAACGACTGTCCTTGCGATTTATGTATGGTCATCGCAAAGGCCAGACGTACTGGAAGTTGTAAGCGTTTAAAATCGAATGGTAAGTCCGTTGGTATCATCGGTATCCGCGGGATCAAGACGTCTTCTCCCTTGTATTTTCCTTTTATGATTGTCGCCTCAATGACGTTATTCATTAGTCTTTTCACAGCCAGTCTTGTTCCATTGCATAGTCAAGGTTGATTAATGTTACGCAGCATGATAATAACTAATCCTACTTTTAACTGCAAATTGTGAGGTGGTAATCCAGGCAATTCCAGTGAATTTAAAAACTCATTGGGATATTTAATTACGTCATCATGGTTCATTACGGTGTCGATATAAGTAGCTGGCAAAATTGTCATTCTTCCTACATTATTCACATTGCCATCAGCATTTATAGCATCGCGGAGATGGATGTATTCCTCTGACCGTAGCGTCGTTGGTTCAAATGGATGTATGTCAATCGTTCAGTCTCAATTTTGACATACATATCAACTGCAAACTGATGAAAAAGTCGTTGACACATCAAAATATGATTTACTTCACCTTGACGGATCATGAGTCTGTATGAATAGAAATTCATAGCACTAACTTTTTTGTTGGTTTCAGCACCTGCAATCAAAAATTATAAATGTTTACATTGTTATTTAGATGAATTGAATTTAAAAATGTTATTTAATCTTGTTCAATTCAGTTACCTGATACTTGATTTACCATTTTGATATTAAAGTGGTATCCATCTTCCCCCTGCCAGAAGATCAAAGGATATTGTAGTGCATCATAACTCCTGTGTGTTTCAGATACACGTTTTAAATCACTATTCCGACGATGAAGCACAATATCTCTAGATTGTAAATTTTCTCCTACAATGACAACAGCCACTTCATCAATGGTAGGTGAATTGAACCTCCTTGTGTGTTTTGGTGTGCAGGCTTGGTGCAGTTGCTTTGTCAGCTCGAATAATAATATTATGGCTATCAGATGGCATCCGATCCAATGCTATTTTGAACATGTTTACTAAATTGTTATTCTGATGAAGAAACATTTGTAATTGTTGGACAATGGTTCTCTTCACTGTGGGATTGTGAGCACAACGATTATTAATTTCCGCATCTGAATTGCCCATAAAATAAATTTGTAAAAATTGATGATCTGCATCAGGTAGTGGTAACAGAGTTCCCAGTAATTGATAAACTTGTCCTTGTATCTGTAATTTTTAAAAATTTGTCCATTAATTATTTCCGATATATATATTTTAGGACAAACTTGAATAATATAAAAAAATTTTCATATATATTACCTTGAAAGTGGGCATAAAATTGTCTTGTATAATATGTGTAGCACTAAATGATGTCATCTGGAAACAGTTGTTATATTTCTGAATGTTGGTCAAGAAGTGTTTAGAATCATTTCCAATCCCAGAAACTAAAGAGCGTAAAGGATCTGGTGGTGGGACCAATTGTGGCAACATAATCCAGTAGATTCACCAGTGTATTTTAACGCCTTACAATATTTACAAATTGTTTTCATTTCCCCAATTGTTACCGATTTGTCGGCACAATAATCAATTGTCGGATCATAGTGGAATGCAGCTCGTTCAAGAATCACAGGAGCACTGCGTCTGCGGATTCGCTCAATTTCATTATGTCTAGCTTGCTGTTGTTGTGTTTGATGTGCACGAACTCGTTGCATTCTAAGCCTATCTCCTACATTGTCACTCACTAAAGAACGCAATTCTGACATAGCAATACGACTATTCTCTTGATATGTCTGTCTCTGGTCATCAGTGCGGTTAGCACGTGAGGTAGCTCTTCGCACATTTGATTGACTACGACGACCTAAGTCAGGTCGTCTTCTCCTCGGCATCGTAAATTGTAATTAATCAAAGTGAGAAAATTTCCCGCTTATTTAGCAGTAAAGTGTCACTATCACAAAAAAAGCACATTACTTGGAATGTCACTATCACAAAGTAAAGAAAGTTCTCGCGCACGTATCCACAAAGATAGATATAATATCGTAATACTTTTTTCCATGCTCTGAAATGCGACAGGATGGATTGACATATTAGTTGGTTGTCAAATCTAATGTCAAATATTATGATTGCAGTACAATGTATTTTGAGACTATGCAATTTTCTTCTGTTGAGTTTCAGAACGCGATATTTGATCCTCCAACGCGCACGCGAATTTGAACTTTATGCAGCGGTAATAAATTACAAATTGACTCTCCATTTTATTTAGAAAACGTTTGTATGGGAAATAGAAAAATGCTGTTTTGGGGATTTTCCCGGCAATTATTCGAATTTTTCTCACCTTTTAAACCTTCCCTAGACCTCCACGAATAATTCAAGACCAAGACAAGATAAATCCGTTCAGCCGTTCTCGAGTTTTAGCGAGACTAACGAACAGCAATTCATTTTATATATATAGATATATATATATATATATATATATATATATATATATATATATATATATATATATATATATATATATATATATATATATATATATATATATATATATATATATATATATATATATATATATATATATATATATATATATATATATATATATATATATATATATATATATATATATATATATATATATATATATATATATATATATATATATATATTATTAAATATACAGAAGGAGTTTCTAGTTCAGAGGCATTTTATTTACCGTACAAAAAGCAACAGCACTTGAAAGAAATTACAAAAAAAAACACAAAAATCTATAACAAATGCTTCATACATTTTCCAATCTAGACCAACAAGTGAAAGCTTTGCAGTCACTTTACTGTAAGCGTCGTAACGACTCACAATTAAACAGTGCGATGCGACGATCAAAGGGGCTTTTGATTAATTAGCGTCTAACTCGAGTGAATGATAAAATACGGAAGATCAAAGTATGTCCTGTCTTGTGTAAACTGTCTCCCCACTATCCTTCGCTACATCTATTAATGATAGAATAAAAAAACAATATACAAAGAAGGGTAGCGAGGTCACATCCCTGGTTTATTACCACTGTTTTGAGCTTAAATATATATAGGCTGACATTGTGGTCGCTGAATTGTGAGTTTACACTATTTTATATACATATTTTTTGCTTTTATTATGCGTAATTAAAAAATATATAAATAAATGAGCTATTTACATTACATTTATTTCAACAATAGTACACTACTTAACGTATTTTTTTACTTAACTTAATCAACTTTAATATTATAAACAAAAAGGTTTAATAAAAACTAAAACAAAGTTTGTGTTATAGCAAATGTAAATGATATCAGTATGATGCCACACATAATTTATTTAGGAATAGAATACAATATTCGTATAACCAAAGATCGGTCGAGATCGTTTACCATTTAGAGGGAATCGGGTCGTTGGGGGACAGGCGTTTTATCTCGCTTTTGTTATTTAATGAATAAACAGCACAAAAAGCTGGAAAAACTCAATTATTATGACAGCAATGAATATGAGAAAGAAGTTTACTAAATGATGGTTTGTAGAAGTTCACTAAATGATTCAGAGACGTCATCGTTGAGTACACACAGATGAAGTTAGTGTGTATTGTAGTGGAGTTAAATGAAAGCAATAACAATACTGATTCAAAGAAATCGAAATATTAACAAATGTGTGTTGAATATCTGGTGTAAGGTGTAACTACGGCAGTCAATATCATTTTTGTTCCTGAACAAACTTAATCGCATAATCACTTACATATAGATCCACACGCTAATATATGAGTTATATTCTTTTGTTGTCGGATTCTATTCTAACGGTCATTTCGTAAACACTTGATGTAGGCTCAAGAGATGCTTGAATAAAATATTATAGACAACTTCTAGGTGTTTTACATGAAATTCCCTAGCGGTCATATTATGTTGGTCATGAAAGAAAAAAATCCCTATACCGTTCTATTAGCAACATCGGGAGCCGCAACTCAAAATGCAACGTCCGCAAATGTGAGGAAAGAGGGGTATATATGCGGGTAGTGAAGCGTAATTAGGGGCATTTAAATTAAAAGGGAAATTACACCTTTAATATATCGTGATGGCACTTCCTAGTCAAGTACATGCGTGGTCTATAATTAAGAGGAAAGTCTATAACAGAATACAATTGATTCTCTCTAACTAGCTTAGCTGATTGTTAATACAAGAAAAATCATTTACTGTTATTTTTTTCAAGAAAAAATATAAAAAAATTGAGTTCCCCAAAAAGTTTATATAACCATAAATATAAGTATTCTAATCGTTACATAGATATTTTATATGTATGTATACATTAAAGGAAGGTTTGGTTAAGGTTGTCGTTTTCAAGTAACAGTTGTCAGGTCTCGTAAAGGACGACGTTTAGGGAAAATATGCCATGAATATATCGAATATCATTAAGATACAAAACCATCATCACGTTACAGCGTAACAATGTCAGATTGTGAATGGTCGTAGGTTCGATCCCAACTTGGGGTAATAAACTATTTTTTCCCACACTTTGATAAACAGCACGCAATGTCATGAATCCGGACGTCAAGTGCAAAACAAAATGTCTTAGCGCTAGGTCGTGTTTTATCTTGACATATTTGGGGCTTTCTGCCACACGAGATATTATTCTTATATTTAAATAATTTACTCTACCCCAGTCTAGAGTATTCCACTGTATAAATTGTGTAGATACTCTATGCCCACTTCGCTATTTGTATACTAACTGTAATATATACAAAAAATGTTATAAGTAATTTATATTTACAATATCACTTTTAATGTGAAGATAAAAACTGAACTTACTCGTTGAATCGTGAATTCCAAAGTTCCAAGTTTCATATGAAAGCAAGTTTCATAGGTTATAACTTCTTAGGCGTAACTTTTAATGAGTACGTCGCGTTGTATTCAATGGGAGAATTATTTTTAAGGGGATTTCATTATAAAGTTGATGACAACAACATCCCACGCAATCTTTTTTGTATACAAGTAATAATTTTATGATCACATTTATTTTAGGCAATATACAGTTAAGTATACATACTACATACATCTATATACTTAGTGTGATTATTTACATAAAAATCAAAATCACTTCTTTATTTGAAGTCTCTATGTGAAGTTTTGATATGTGTGTTTATCATTTTAATTCATTTTTTAACAGCATCCATAGACAAGTTTATGTAGTAGAGTACATATGGAGAACCTTGAACACAGAACTTCTATCGTCAATTTTGTTTTAAGACATTGGATCAATAAAAATAATAATATTTTCGGCGCATAGAATTCGAACCCGCTGCTATCGCTTTACAATCACCCGTTCTCCCAATGCGATGAGGTAATATTAATAGTTAGATTTATTTTAAGTGAAAAAGCATATGTGTGTTTCAATGTATGCGTTACACTGTCGTTGCAATTAAAAATTAAGGTTTAAAACCATCAGATACGGTATTGTGTCGTTTGCAAGTGTTTATTGTAGGCATTACCGCAATTAAATGTGTATCTAATGGTACATTCACCTGTGTCCGTTGCGGGAATCTAAATACTCCTGAAATATTCATAACGTGATTCCCAAACATTAAGATGACGAAATGAGATGCATTAGAGGCATTTTCATTTCAATGTTTATTTTAATCTTGTGATTTTAGGAGGCCATATTAATAATGAAAATATAAAACTAATAATAATTGGATTAATAGTCATATTCGTGCGATGTTCAATACAAAATTCAATAAAATCTTTTTTATGACTAAAACTGACATTTCTGTTCACTAAAGAACCCTATTTTACAATTTATATTTATTTATTTAAATAATTAAAAAATACTTTACCACTCACTAGAGGCAGTAAAATCATAAACTGTATATTGATTTGCGCTCATATATATGTACATAACGGTATTAGACATACGGATTAGTTCATTTATAAAAATGTAGCATTACGCTGTAACGCGCATAAAGTAGTTGAAGTAGATCTTACGAGTGGAGAGGCGGAACCCAACGCCGCGCTTTATGTTGATACAAGGACAACGATATTAAATAATTCATTCTCCCCGAGTGGGACTCGAGTCCACGACCGACACATATCCACATTATCTAAATTATAATGAACGCTCGATCTCGGGATATAAATATTGCATGTTTCGCTTCATAACAAATCTAAAAGCTTATTTTTCGTGTATACAGAATGTGCAAAAACAAAGTTGTTGTAAATGATAAAACCTCTGAGCCTCATTGTGTATTCATAGACGGGCGGTCGCTTATAACGAGATTTAGAACTCGATTTAGAAGGTCCGAGGATGAAAGGTGACTACCTGTACTTACTGATAATTATGTATTTGTAGATATCTGATCGAAATCACGCAGGAATGCGGCATTATCAATGTATTCACGATAGTCACTAGTTTGATTCTCTCATTCATCTTATTTTAATAATTTTATAGTAAATGTTAATTTTGATGTCGTCGTAGCGCAGTGTGACAGCGTATCCACTGTCACACTCGAGGTAATACTTATATATTATTTGTGTCAGTTCTTTGCCCTACACAAAGCACGGCGTTGAGTCCCGCTACTTAACAAGTAATATTTTCAAAATTGAGCAGTTATTACGGAGTCGACTTTCTAAATAGAACAATACCTCTATCGTAAAGCTACTTTTTCATAAAGTTAAGGTGGGAATATTGAGTTACGTTTTACTACTATGATATGAGTTTTAGTAATTAATTTAAACATTTGTACGAGTATGTACGAATTCATGTGAATATTCAGCAACTGTGACGCAACACGTTCAGTCCACTTCATTTGATTGTCTGTTATTTGTATAATTTCCTTGCATTTAATTGAAATGATTATTGTTCAATGAATATCACTATTGTCTTTTTTATGTATTATTTATTAACGCCCTTCAGATAAATAGCACTTATTTTCAACTACATTACGTTTTTTAAATCTTATTAACTAATATCTAGATATTCGTTTTTTACATTTTCATTTCTTTCATTTTTTTGCATTGAATCAAAATAAAATATGAAACGGTTTTTTATAAAAAATATTTTTATACACAATGACAATTTAGTGATTGTGACTAGTTACCAGTAACTCCCGAGTCGTCGAAACTCTGAGTCGAAACTACGACGCTCATGTTCATACTCAGACGATGTACCACAGCAGGCCTTCATATAGGCAATATACAAATATATAAAACAGTATGATGTATTAATATGCATCTCTTGCAGATATTGGGGTTTTAAAACATTTTAAATGTTTGTTACACATTTATTAAGTAGAATACAGTACATTTATCATTACAACAGCCGTCATTGTACAGAAATGATTGAATGAATGAGTGGCTCTAAGCCTCATTAAACACACAGACTATCTCCATTTCTCCATTTTCTCAACAATGACACGTTTAAAATTATGTAATCTTAGTACATACTACTTTTTTGGAGTTATAATTCCTAAAATTGTTAATATTTGGAGACACCATTTGTGTAATGTGCTTCTAGAAGAGAATAATTTCTGTCCATATGTTAAAATAAACTAAATTTATATTGAATTTGTCATGAAAATGGTTATATAACAATTTATTTATTTATAAAATTTAGCAAATTCTAAAGTAAGATGAACATGCATACAACAACTTTTGATACGAAGCAAAAGTATCATCATAAGAGCCAAATAACTTGAAAGCTCAGTTTCATCGGTCCTTATTATTTCCGAGCGCGTGCTCAGACTCGCGACAATAGGTCGTGTTCTAACTCATATATCAAGGAAATAAAATTTTGCTTGCTTTTGCTTTCATACATGTTGTACAGCATGTTTTCATTTTAGGTTGAGACATGTTTAGAATGCTACTTACGTTATGTATGTATATTTTTAATAAACGTATACAAAGTATTGATTATTTTACTCCTTTCTTCTTCTTCCACGATATTGTCGCTTAACAAAGTTATTGTCTTTCCTACATGCGTTGTATACCGCTTTGATACCTACTGGCAACCTCCTAACTTGGGTAATTAGTGTTATATAATGAATTGTAAATAGATGTAAAGTTCTACTTCCTACTATATTTAAGTGTATGTATTCATAACATATACACACAAATAATAAGTGTATGTATTCATAACATATACACACAAATTTTTTATGAGTGAACATTGAACTAAAAGTGTAGTTCTTTTTTCGTGTGACATCAGAGTTGCATGTATTATGACGTCACGGCGTTGTATACTTCATATATTTTTATTACATGTAACGTAAAGGTTTTCCTGTTGCACAAACAATTTACTTAGCATATATGCTTACGTATTACATATGTTTTTTGTTGTTTCAAATATTAAAACGCAATTTATGGAATGTAGAACTAAGACAACTTTAAAATTCTTTACTAGAAATATATGTAAAGATGTAAGAATATGGCTTCGTAAAATATGTAAATTAATATCTTTATGAAGGCTTACATTAAAACTACTAACTGTGTTTTTCGTTTTTTGAAACTGTTGCATACTACGAAATCTGCAGAACTATTCATCAATCTATTTGTTTTCTTTTCATCTTGTTGTCCACATTTGCTCAATGTCAACATATTGCATGCGGAATGGCGGAACTCAACACTGAGCTTTACTTAACCGTACTTATACAGTGTATCTCTGTGCATCCCACGTCGGTCGCCTCTTTAGTTCATACGTAAAATATGAATAATATTTGTCCTTATATATACAAATACAATAAAATAATATAAGTTCATACAAATATACAAATATATAAATAATATATATATATATATATATATATATATATATATATATATATATATATATATATATATATATATATATATATATATATATATATATATATATATATATATATATATATATATATATATATATATATATATATATATATATATATATATATATATATATATATATATATATATATATATATATATATATATATATATATATATATATATATATATATATATATATATATATATATATATATATATATATATATATATATATATATATATATATATATATATATATATATATATATATATATATGTGTGTGTGTGGGAAACAGCCCTATCTCCATTAATCACACCAGAACGCCAACTACTCGGGTTTTTTATTCATACAAATATACAAATATATAAATAATATATATATATATATATATATATATATATATATATATATATATATATATATATATATATATATATATATATATATATATATATATATATATATATATATATATATATATATATATATATATATATATATATATATATATATGTGTGTGTGTGGGAAACAGCCCTATCTCCATTAATCACACCAGAACGCCAACTACTCGGGTTTTTTATTCAGCCAATGCTCCCCTATTCGACTCACTCATATGTCCGGCGCTCATCATGTACAAATACTACATTTAAACACTACGGCAAAAGTCATCGTAGATAATTTTTATATTTAATTAACCAACATAATACATCAAGAACGTAAACTAATCAGGTTACCAATTTGAATTACATTACTGCTACATACAGATTTGTAACAATATAAATAAGTTGCAACACTTATTATGTTACTCGTAACATTTATTACGTTAAACTTCCTCGGAGTCAGTCGGTCGGACCGCTTAGACAATTTCCAAGAGTCGCGGGTACATATCCCAGTGCATTTTTGTCTATCCTATTAAATTAAACATATAACAAGCGATTAATGTCATGAATATAAAAAATATCCTTCCTCGATAACTGAATAAAGTGTTAATACACAAATATTTTTTTTTTAAATCTAAGATTAACTTACTGAGAGAAATAAATCCTTCAATTCAGTTTTCTAAACAACTTAATAACACTTCATTAAGTCTTGTGTGAAACAATAACCGATACATAAAAACATTTCAATATAATATAATATATAGATAAGTAATGTACACCTACTCTTCTGTACATATGTTATCGTAGATATTGATAATATTTATTTGCAACAAACTTTATTTTTGCTTTCAGGCAATAAAAGATATATTTTATGAGGGTAAGCGTGTTGTCAACAGTTGGTAATTTCCCCTCCGCCTCGATAGAGACGAGGTGTTTGTTGCTCGCAGGTCCTACAAGTGGGAAGGAGGGGAGGTGGGGGCGAGGATGGCAATGAAATTTTATTACTTATAATTTTAGCTTACTAAATAAAATTTTTGGTCATCTCTCTGCGCATAGTTCCATTTGTCATTGTCACATCACAATCTAAGCTCAAATAGGTACAAGTAAATAGAGCAAGCGGCGCGTCTGCCATTGGAGCGGAAGTCCATATAATTGTAACGCGATTAACGATGTTTCAGATTCAATGTACAACGAACTCGGTCCTTTGTAGCTGGTTATTACTTTGTTATAAAACTAATTACCATGAAAGTATTTCATTTATTAGTCTATATAGTATATATGTACATACATAGACGCCTACTAACAATAATGAGTCCTGCAGACGCCTCCAAAACTTATGATAGGATTGACTATGGGATACTGGCTAGGAGTTTCCCAAGATGCTAGGGCTGTCATGACTGTTCATGACTTTTGCTGTATTTATTTAACTGAATATTGCAAATTTGTATATTGTTGCCAAATTTGACCTACACCTTATAAGATCTTTACAAAGATGTTTATTACCGCCGTGTTGCTGCGCCACGACGGACTAGTTAATATTTTGTATTAAGTTATTAAAATAGTACAAAGCTTATTGGATCGGTTCTATGGACTTGTTATTAGGGTCGTCATCTGGATTAAGCCAGTGAAGTGTGTTTTAGAATTTTCACATTGACCACAGATTATAGAAATATCGATGTAATGCAACTGAACCATGTTAAATAGTTACAGATGAATTTTTTTAATGTTCTTGACAGAATTTTTTAATCTGCAAAACAAATTTCCAATATCTCATAATAATAATACGGTTACGGTTAATATCTCCTACGCGTTATTAACCGTAACCATAACAGTAAAAGTAATAAAAGTATATAGTATATTAAAGCAGTAAGCGGTGTTCGAGACTAAAGTATAGTGAGAACAATGAGCACTGGCGTTACTAGCGATGTCATAGTTTTATTGCTGTTATTATTTCAGTTTAATTTCTCTCTTTTCCTATGGATAAATTTTGTGATCTGGATCTACAATTAAGATACAGAATTTTAATTTATAATTTATAATAAGAATTTTAATTATTTAAGAATATTAATTTTTGCATAATTTGTGTTCAATTTCAGTTCACATAATTAATAGTTCATTTTAATGGAAACTCTTCGTAAATTCTTGTATTTTATTTTTAGTAGAACTTGGCGGAGGAAAGTTTCAAATTTTAAACCTCAATCGCTTCAGGAATTTGAACTTCTGGTTTGTTGACCGATAATACCTACGACTTTTTAACATAATAAAAAAGTTATATAACCGTAGCCGACGTTGAGCGAGGTTTAGCTTTCTTATTTTGTAATATATTCATATATATCTAAATGTACGTTTGATTGTATTGTATTGTACATTTTCTACTCATATAACTAATCCCACTAAGGTTGCCTGACGGAGGTCGCTTAGAACGATAAAGCCGCTATGGTTTTCCTCTTAAAAAGTGTTTTAGGCAAATTTAAATCGATATAAAGTAAATAAAAACAACAAATTCTTATTAGCGAGTGACAAAGTACAGATATGAGAGCTAACACTATAATGTTTCGAATCTAGCATAAATTTGAAGCTTACGAGACACGCTAGCTCAAGTAAGTGACGTTTTATAGTAATTAACGCCTAAAAATTTGTTGCGTCCACTCTGTTAACACGGCTGTCGACGGAATGGAGTTGTACATAAACTAAGATAATGTGCATATAACAAAATTTTTGACATATAATTCGGAATTTTTAGTTCGAACAAGAATAGAGTGCCGTAAACTAAATTTCTCTTTATCTTTTATATTATATAAGGTTACATTGAAGTACAATAGCGTTTTCTTTTAGCAGGACGTCACTATACGTGTCACCCTCTTGAGCGACTGATGTGATCGAAGCAACAGTCAATCTTCATTTTTTTAACCAAAGATTTTTAGTGCTTCTACATCTTTACATAAAACGTCCAGCATCCAGCGTCCAGCGTGATCAGTCTAATAACTTTCCCATTAATATCCAAAATCGTAATGTCGTGAAGGAGGCAAGATCCAAGTGTTTGTAATATTTAGGGCAAGGCTACGCCTACGACTTTGCTTTAAACTTCCCTCTAATTAATAAAGATTGACCCAAAGTAGGCATTCAGCTTCCATTGTAAAATACAAGTAATTCAAAGCTTTGAATGAAACATGACGTTTTAAGGGCACTGCGTTGTATATTATATATGAAAGTTGTAAATTAAGCTCATAAATGCACATTAATGCGACATATGTAAGAGTTTAAAGGATGAATGCTTCGTAGGTTAAATGTTAATTGATACAACAATTATATGTAAAGTACAGTATATGTTAAACTAATTAAGTGTCAATTAGACATTTTTGCCATCAAAATCATCGTTTATTTGCTGTCAGACGGAACGTGAGCTGTGTGTTTAGAAATAAGTAATCACACTTACATCAAAACATAGTAAGCAAATGTTCCAAATATGTTTAATCGCATATTACGCTAGTCCATAAATAAACTCTCAAACGATAGCAAACGGTCCTAGAAGACGGAATAAAAGTTTTAAACGTATTTTTTATATAGAAATAAAAATATTACTTTATAGTTTAACAATTTCAGTTAGGTTTTAATACACAGCCATTTCGAAGTAAATATGATATCAGAAGGGAACAGTATACGATGTGGTGTAGAATACAAATAACACGAATATTCAAAGCTGTTTGAAGGTAGCTCAGTAGGGGGAGGGAGTGCTCGTAGACGCAATACGAGACACCAGAGAAGAAAGAGAAGAAACTGCTTAGCATTCCATGGATTCACCGTGCGGGTGCCGGGCCCATCGCGTTGTAGGAAGAGGAGCTCCGATCAGCGCTTGGGACTTGCGACCCAAGTGTAGGTTTAAAAGGGCCCCTTTAAAATGCATTAACGCTCACGTTCACTGTCCGAGCTCCTCCCACTACCGACACCAAATTCGAAATGATTCTGCTAATGCCGCCTTTGTCGTCTCTTCAATTCTTTAATAATCATAAAATAAGACCTAGAAAAAGCTTGCTTGGTCTGATAAATATGGATATCTAACTTCATATTAAGTTAAGTCATATAATATAATCAACTCTTCGACACTGACTGTAAATTGTGTCGGCCTCTATCGCTGATTTTAAATAAATCTCTAATTAGTGAGTCCATTCCATCTCTCTAATAAACTCTCAGGTTACTCCAAAATATATAAACGTAGCAAAGCTTTAATATAGAAATAAACTGTATGATTAATTAACACTATTGACAATGTACGATTATAACATAACAAAATATCAATTAAAGAAAAATTTAAAACGGCTTACTCCCTATAAAACCTGTACGAAAAAAATTTTTTTCTAATTTTGAGGGTTCCGTAGCCAAATAGCAAATAAAGTTACCCTTATAGGTTTGTCAACTTCGTCAGTCTTTTATATGTTGTCACTTACTGCTAATATTTCACGGACGAGTCCAACTCTCACTTGACGTTTCTGATAACATATTGACTATCTGTGACAGCTCTGACAGCTCCCTCCCTCCTCGCGTCAGTCTGTCAACTTCTTTTATTTGATGTCAATCTTTATTCTCAGAAACAACACAAACTACTCCAAATATGTGCTTCATTTTATTTTCTTTGATACTTTTTATCAAATCTTTTATATCTTGATGTTACTTTGTAATATTGAGATTCTTTCCCAAAAAATGATTGTTATTTTCTGAGCTCTTTTCCAGACTAAGCAAATAAAAGGTTATAAGTATAAATATAGAATCATATTTTTACTCTTATTTGGAGGGCCGTCGATACGCAAAAGCATAGCATCTGCCTGTAAGCGAAACGGTTCGTGGGTGGAAATCAAACGTATACACATTAGTATGTGCTTGGCAAGAATGGCATTTTTTTTCGCTCTGGCAACAGGCAAGTGCGGCGTTGAGTTTTGATATTCAATTTTTTTGTATGTTAATGAAATTTGAAAATTAGATAATGTTACTTACATAGCTGTCTTTTTTATAACTTGATTTTTCGTTTGGGAACGAGGCTTTGTAAATCGTAATATAATTGGGTTATATTGCTTGAAATAGGTGTTGAATTCCTATAGGTGTTGAATTGATTACGTATTCCTACTTACAAATAGGTATTTACAGTAAAATATTGTTCCCAATCTCAATGAGACATAGGCTACGAAAGAGATATTTAGAAAAAACAGCTTGTAAGTAGTAAAATACAGGCCCAGTCTCGAAACAAGGCAAGTTTCAGTTTTGTTCTGCGTCGAACTTTACCAAACTAAATATAAAATTTGTCAGAAATTTTAAAATGTATTGGATCGTTCATAGAGGATAGAAGGCCTCCAAACCTTTCGAACTATTGCTTTAGTAAGTCAACTTTGCTTTGTTGTAGTTGTGACTGTTTATATAAAACTTTGTTTAAAGCTAATTAAATTACACAATAACCAGTATTGGCAGAGATCTAGTGTCGAAACATTTCCTTCTTCTACTTTCGGTTTAACTTAAGCCATCTTATATTAATTGCCGTAATCCATACTCTATACTTCATACTCTAGTACGTATATTCACATTCCAATAAAGCTTTGCTTCTGTCATATTTAACTGAGAAATACGTTCTAAGGCCGGTAACGTCGTTACAAACCGCTTCTACTGAACCAGCAACGTCCATTATCGTCCATTACGGAGATAATTGTGTTCTAACGTTCCGTTACTTCGAATTATAACCACTAATATAATTTAATGTAGGTTTGTTAGAAAACTCACTAGGTATATAAAATTAAAGAAAAGATCATCATAAGGACGAGTGGATCAATAGAATCTGTTGGAATGACCTTCTTGTAGTATGCATTAATCATCGTATTATAGTCACTATTGTAATGATTATAGCGAGTATTTCTGGCAAGGCAACGTGGCGTTGCGTTGCATCACTAAATAGACAACGTCTTGAAATTAGAAGGGAAAAAGGAAAGAAAACGTTTTAACACTAACTCTCTCTGTTCAAATATTTGAACAGCAAAACGTTTATAAGAAAATAAAAAAGAAATAATATTTACTAGCCAATTGCTAATTCTGAAATATTTTAAGACGTAATAGTTAAATTAAAATCTTTGCATTTACAATATGTATATAACATTTGTGATTTATTTATAAAATTTATGCTTCTAAAACAATTAATTCAAATAAAACCTGAGCTAAATGAAACTAATGAAATTGTAGCAAAACGAAAATTATTATACTTTCAAATGTAATTTACCAGATATCCGATTTACAAGAATAATTGGCTCCGAGATTTTATTCGATTAATCTGCTTCGTTTGGACTTCACTGATTATATTTTTATAAAATCTACAGATTCAATTACCAGGTTTGTTTGTTTAATTAAATAAGTTGTACGAATATTATTTGCAGAACTCAATTTGCGCTTCCTGACAAAGTTACGAAATGATAATAACTTATATATTCAATTATAGATACTCTAGCACCATGACCAGTTGTCGTCTTGGCTAGCTTCATACTGTACTCCTCATATAACAAAGTAGTTGATGGAACCCAGAGTACATACTCCGTTTCCCGCTTTTTGACTTTGATGCATGACGTATTAAGTGACGGAAGCACCTCGATCGACACAGTCCGATATAAACAAAATTATATTTAATAAAGTAGGAACACTTAAATGTGCACTTAAAATAAGACGAGACCAAATATAGACAAGAAATGAAACAAAACACCAAAATTATATACACAGAAACTATAACATAAATAACTTTACCAACTGTAGTTAGACGAGAAATCGATATAAAGTTATAAAACAAATGATTTCTAGTATATCTCCCAGACGCAGCATCCTATTACGTTGCTAATAGGATAATTGGAACTCACAGTGTGCATTTAATGACTGAAGGCCGTTAATTAACGTAGATTAGCTAACGAGGTCTTTCTATTACAACTGTAATGACCATAAGTTTTGTGTATACGTTATATTACTTACTTGTGTTTTGTGCTATTAGATGAATCTATATACTTTAGTTGCAAGAAACCAGTGTAGTTTTCAAGGCGTAACTAAAGTTAGATTGTAATAAATAATAAGAACTTTATTACGTAAGCTAAGCTAATTACTCAAATGTAGACGTCTAGACGGCTCACGAATATTGGCTATTTATTACTAAGAACATATGTAAGGCGCTTATTGTAAATACAGCACTTATTACGTTATAATGATGCTTAAGTCTGATACAACACTTGTGTGAATTATAAATGTAGTCGAAATATACGATTTAAGTGCTATGAAAAAGATATGCTAGAACATTTTTTTTTAGCTTCAAGCTTTATTTCCCTCTGCCTACCCTGCCATGTGTCGGCACATGGCAGGGTAGGCAGAGGGAACTGCAGGAACCATACGAACCTAATGTTAAGACACACCGTTGCTTAGTCCCTGCTTTCTCCGTCTCCGCTTTCCTTTTTTTCGAGGCATTGCGTATTGAGTGTCGGAACTCAACGCCGCGCTTTGCCTAATTTCCAGAGCGAAGAAAATGGAAATAGAAAAATTCATCTTCTCCGAGTGGGAATCGAACCCACAAACCGTCGCGTTTACAGGCAGACGCTTACGCCTCTACGTCACGACGATGCTAGAACATGTATACTTTAATCTCAATCTGCGACGCTTGTCTGTTGACTGTTCCCAACCACTTTGCCTATAATCATAAAACCTGAAGCCTTAGCTAAGAACCAAACGCTCCGTATCTATTCCATAAATACTGTCACGAGCGCTTCAGCGATAAAAAATATAGATATCGCTAACTTGGTAGCCAACAACAGACTTTTGATCTACAGTGTCAATAGAAGACATCGACGATATTGTTTGTAATTTGCGTTTATTAAAAATTCAAGTGAAGACTGTAACGTCACATATTTCAATGTTGCATGTGTAAAAATTTAATGCTTACTAATTTGATTAAACCAGATTAAAAAAATACACTTCTCAAATAAATATTTATAGAAACAGGAAATGTAAATTTAAGTATATGTTGATAAACGTATGTAACAGTGAAGTAAAATAATTGAAATTATTAACCGATGTATTCAAAAATATTAATGTTGTAAAATAATACGAAAATAATAAAATTGCGTAATATAATCGTACAATTTATTAAGTAATTATCATAAAATAATCGTAATTTACTTAATAACTTGCTAATTTACTTATAAACTAGTAATCATTGGGGTGTAAAATTCTATTTCCATATTTTTTTAACGTTTTCTGCAGAAATTCATACTTCGATAGGTAAGCGTTGACTATTAACACTAACACTGCAGGACTCGATCACTTTGTTGACGTTATTTTTGGCTACCATTTTTCTTTTCGTTGGCTTAAGTCACGTGACTTGTCGTTTACTCCATAAATATTGTCAGCGTAAGGACTGTCAAATTGCGTCTTGGCTAAGGCGGCTGTTCACAATTCTCTAAGTAACTGGCACCTCACCAGCTGGCTATGACGATTGGCTCTACTCCTAGTTATTTTAAACCCTCACCTGACTGCTCGTTCACGTACACGTATGTAACGCAGAAGAGCTCAACGCTCATTGTGCTTGTATACTTGTGTATTGTGTTCTTATATTAGACAATTTAGTACAGCAAGCAGGTTCGAGCTATTGTTATGACTTTCTGTAAAATTTGATTATATCATACTAATCTAGTAATATTGAACCCGTCTCTGCTCTCAAACACTATTTGGCTTAATTTATTTTGAGTTTACTTAAAAAATATGTAATAACTAAAGTAATCGTATATAATAAGCAGTGAAAATTATAATCAACTGAACAAACAGCTGTATCCTACACAAACCATATACAGATAGATCGTAGTGATGAGACAGTCTGTGACTCTGTCACAGGGCTTGTTGTAGCGGACTAGACTTTACGTAGCGATTATGAAAATTATATATCTGAATTATTATTAAAATGAATCACATTTCTGTTTACCCAATATATCATGTCGAGGTTACTGTTGCTATACGTTTGCTATTTATATATTGTGGAAACAAAAGTACAATATAATGCAGAGCAGAGACAACAGCGTACATCGCGCATACGTCGGACTAGAATAATTATGGTCCGCTCCCAACGAATTGTAAAAAGTAGTTAATAGTATATAGTCGTACTTTTAAAGAATATGAGAAATGTGGTAGGACGCTTTCATTCTTTTAAAATATTCTTTACGATAAGATAGAAAAAAAAGACTAAAAAGGACATAAAGTTGAACGCAGCACAATTGAAGCCACGCCTAGTGGAAAAAGTAATAAATTTGGAAAGAGCGTGATGACGAATAGCTTGTGGTCGAAACGGTGTTTTTTATGGTTTAAGTCTATCATAATTAGATTTTACTTAAGATATTTTATATCTCACTATTGGCCAGATTGAGAATTGAGCAAGGTTTTAACGAGGGATATTTATTTAAATAGCCGTTATATAATCTTTAAGTAAATAAAAATCACACGTTTATGGATCTGTGTCTACCACATAGTCATTGTGTGAGCTTCACGGCAATGAGTATGTCGTGTGTAATAAGTAGTAAAAACAAAAAGTACATAAACGCTGTACATTTAAAGAAGTACGCCGGCCCCCGGCCGACCGACCCGCATGAGGCGTCTGACTGCAATACCAGCGTGACTGACGCCGAGACGGAAGAGAGGACTGCGGGGACGAATGTTACAGTTAAATATGAAAGCAAAGCGAATAGCTCCCTTTAGAGATCATCGAGAAATTCGTGATACTGACGGCGTTAGGTATTGTGTTTTGAATTCATCGGGAAATGGTTGTATGAACAATTTATTACTAGCCAAAAAAGATATTAGACTTCGGCTCTGCCCCACAAGTTAGGTAAAAGCTTTACGTTGTTATTAAAATTTATAAAGATATGGAAAAATTTTCGGACAATATAGAAAGTTGATAACTAATCTCATTATGTCTCCTAATGTATTGTTAATCGCGGCATGAATTAATTAAGGAGTATTAATTCACGCAACGGACACAGGTGAATGTACCACTCAATAAGCGATTTAATTGCGGTAATGCATACAATATAAAACACTTGCAAACGGTAAAACCCCGTAATCCGTAGCTGTAAAAGCTTAGGATTTCATGAATTTTGTTTATAATGCTCGTATTAAGGCAAGCGTGCGTTACAGTTCCACTGCGATACCGTATGCGTTTAGACTGAATAAAAAACACAAGCTTTACAGAAAAGAAATTAACAGAATAATATTTATCTATCACGTGATCGTAGCAAATGGATTGGCTTTTTAAAATGTACAACAGAAAATCCTAAAGTGAAGTGCACAGGGTATATACAGGTACGCGTAATCATGAATAAAAAAATCGTGAAATTATAATGTTTTCCAAGACTCTTAATACGTGGAAAGTGCTGAACGAAATGACTTATTATACAAGTATGGTTAGCGGAAATCTAAGGGAGGTCATCAAATAATGTTTAAATAATCTAAGATATAAAAAAAATGGACTGGAGGGCGACATAATCATAAATTAAATAAATGGTATCGAACTGATAAAAGCCAGGCATATTCAGTTATACATTGTTCATTTTTAAATATGTTTTGCCGTTCACTGAACCATTCACAACATTACAACATTCGTAACACATTTCAACGTTAGTGAAAACATTTTAATTATTTAAAATGTAGAAAGCTTTTAGTGGTATTTAAAAAAAATGCATCAGTTCTTTTTATTGTCCATATTTCTTTTTTGTGCATTCCTGGATATGTCACTGATATACTCATTGTCTTTACTTCTCACTACAACATAATTCTAGTATTAATTTTTTAACTTCACGCTTTATCCCGCAAATTGCAGGGTAGGCAGGGGAAACTGTAGGAACCATATGACCTAGTGTCAAAACAACAAAACACTCCGTTGCTCCGTCCCTGCTTCTCCGTCCCCTCTTTCCGCCTTTTTTGAGGTATTGCGTGTTGAGTGGCGAAACTCAACGCCGCATAATTATAGTCAGCTTTCATATAGTGTGCTTGTATATCTCATTCATCCTATCGCTTTTATATTTCGTCATATGAGTGCGGGAAAAAGAAACTCTAGTTACAGTTGAAGTAATATCTTTGGACTCATAATTCTAGAGATATATGAGATATGATTATTTGTAGGTACTTTAATGTTACGTTACGTAATAAGTATAATATTAGTTAATGACTTCGTTTTATTAGCTTTACCACAAACTTAAATTTTTTGTTAAAAGACAGAATTTTTGAGACTGACTAAAAGCGTCGCGCAAATGTCAATTGTAATTGTAGAATATTGTGAAAAACTATCTATCAATTGAATTGTTTTAATTCAAGCGTCGGCTTTATTTTTCCCATTACGCCGTTTTGAGATCTTTAAAACGGTAACAATAGCAAAATGGTACATCAAAAAATCACCTGTATAAGTGTGCGTGATTAAAACGTTTTTAAAAATAAAATATAATGATTATCTTTTTATTATCTTTAAAGACTCGACACTATAGATAGAAAAATATAAGGCCAATATCTGGACATTCTATAGTAAAATAGAAAAACAATTATTGTTTAGTTGTATACTTTATATAACTAATAAAAAAATAGCTTCACGATATTTTCCGCATATAAAAGTGTAAATAGATAGAATCGAGTGTAACTCTACCACTCCATACCCGCTACAATTAATTAAAAATATATAACAAAATAAACGTTTAAAAGTGTATAATTTTTATTATTTTAAGTCCTACGCTAAGTCTACAAGTCTACGCCGTAGCTACGAAATGCAAGTGAAAAGCTCGCGCAAGCTTAATTTAAAAGCTACACAAACATTGGAATCGTTCTTTCGTCTCTATAACGTGTATGTAAGTACAGTAAGTACTTACATACACGTGATGAATACTTTTAGAGCACAACCCACACTAGTTTTTTATGTTTATTTTTATTGATGTAACATATCTCATTGTATTTAATAAACGCTATCGTTGTACAAGTTTCATGATATCATTTTTATTATTATTATCCGCGTAGTATTAAGAGTTGGGACATTACATACCTCGTGTTACTCGTGTTACATGTTTACTTGGAAATAATTAATTTTCGAGTCAGGGTCGAAGCAAGAATCGCCTCATTTGTCCCACTTTGTTATAATGATCTAGTACTTTTTTTTTATATTATCCGGGTAGGCATATGACTCCACTCCACCTAATGGTAAGTGGAAGTGGAGTCCAAACGCGAAGACGACTAGTACTGGCAACAAAAATGAGCTGCACTAGTCACCCTCACCATGCCGGCCCGCAAGATGCCTCTTCACGCCTCGTTTGAAGGTACCCAGGTTATAAGAGGAGGGGAACACGTGTGCTGGTAGAGAGTTCCATTTTTTGGCGGTGCGACAAAGAAAAGAGTTGCCAAATTTTTTTGTGCGCGTTGGGATAGATGTTACAGTTAGGTGGTGACAACGCGCGCCAGCACGCGTGGATCTATGGAGAAAAGGGGAAGCAGGGATTAGAGAGAATAATTCCTCAGAGCACTCGCCGTGATATAGTCGATAGAAAACGCTTAGCGCCGCTATTTCTCGACGCAAGCGTAAAGGTTCAAGGGTGTTTGTGACCTTTACGTCGCCAATAATGCGGACGGCACGTCGCTGCAACGATCCAAGGCTTCCATTAAGTACTTAGCGGAGCCATCCCAGAGGTGCGAGCAATATTCAACGCAAGACCGCACCTGTGTTTTGTATAACAGGAGCAGTTGTTGTGGCGTGAAGAACCGCCGTACCTTGTTCAGAATTCCAAGCTTCCGTGAGGCTGTACATATTACATATGTTCATTGATTTTTGAAATTAATTAGGGAAATAAACTCCTCTCGTCATAGGATTTGTTCGTGTTAATATTAAATTCGAGGGTTCTCGATACATAGAGACAGTAAAAACTTGATTCATACGTCATTTAGTTTGTACTTGTACTTCGAGATATTGCTAGAATATACAAATAAAGTACTCACTTAAACACTATTGAAATATTTTTTGTAATACTTACCGGTGTCGGGTACTTATATATCTAGAGAGACTTTTAACTGGTAAAAATTATTTTTAGTGAACTTTAAAAATATTTTTTTTCATATTATAGCTAAGCCCTTAGTTATTTGATTTAATTTTGCTGACTAGACCAACTGTTAGTTAGATAAAATTCATTTTAATATGAAAATTTATGTAAAAGCTCTTTTCTCTTATAAAGCTTAATGTTTGAAGCTCTAAGCTCTGAGCAAGTAAAATATTTTAAATAAAACCTTTTTCGAATATCAGAAAAATATAAAGTAATAAATGCTTTTCTAAACTTTAAAATAACTAATGCCAGTAATTTATAAATTCTTTAATATTATAAAATTGTGATTTTGGATATAAAAGTGAAAGCTTCAGGTATTAAGTGCCTTTACCATTTAAAAAATATTCCTTAAAATTTCTTTTAGTTTTTACATAATAATGTATGGACTAGCACTTGTAGGTCATAATGATATAATGTATCATAGGCATACATATTCTTGAACATATATAATCCCAACGTCCCTCTTGACATAGTTCATCGATTTTTTCCGTTATAATGGCATCTAGTTTTTACTGTGGTGAATTTCGATTAGTTGCAGAGCTAAGATTTACGTAACGTAGAACGGTAAATGGGGAAACGGAGTGAAAAATAATACGATGGAGTAATGCTACAGTTACTGAAGTAGGCTACTAGAATATCACGATGTATAAATTATAGTAGCATATAACAAGTATGTATGAGAAGTATATTAGCATCTTAGTTATACCACTTACTTTACAACATATACAATAATGAATTTACGGAAATCACATAAAGTCAACTTCAGATAAAACAGAGCTTTACTTATAACTTACAGTGACTAAACATATTTTTTTAATTTACTGCTCGCATTAAGTAGGATTGTTGGAAGAAATTAAAAAAGTTCAAATCCACAACATACTGACCTCAAATAAGGAGCTATTCGCTTTGCTTCATTTATTCATTTATTTATTTATTTTCCACTTAGAATCAATAAGATGATCACTTGTGTACGTCAGATAGAGCGAACGGAGGAGTGTCAAAGGAGCCCAATTTGATAATAAATATCGAATTGAGCCCCTCTGAAACCTACACACTCCACGACTTAAAACTAAAGTTACAAGGGTTCCAAGTGCGGCCTGGTGAGAAGAGCCCACAACAAACTCAGAAAGGTTTCCCTAAACCTATTGTGATCACTTCACAAACGTCATTCTAACTTATGAGCAATTCATTAATTCCATGCCGTTTTATCATCAATGTAATCCTTTACACTATAATAGGATTTAGTAATTAATTGCCGTTTAACATAGATTTTAAATTTATTTAACGAGAGATCAAATACTTCTTTCGGCAGTTTATTGTAGAAACGGACACAATTTCATACGTCCAGTCACACGTTCCGTCTCTTTGCCGTCGCGCGTCGATACATCGATACTGCGGAGGATGCGTCATTGCGGGTCGATCGCGAGGAACGCCGCGACTACTTCAATGACAGCTTTTGTATGTTTGTACACATTACATACGCGACATACACTTTGCCAACTAAAACTCACACAACAACATGGCTAGTTGCAGTGAAAGATTACTAAATTTTGTAAACGTACATCAACTTATTGAAGGAAATGTTACTTGTCTGTGGGAGCTGAAGCGAACGACTACCTTCGCCCGCTTTATCCCGCACATGGCAGGGTAGGTAGAGGGAACTGCAAGGACCGTGGGAACCTAGTGTTAAGACCCCTTGCTTAGTCCCTGCTTTCTTCGTCCCCGCTTTCCGCCTTTTTTCGAGGCATTGCGTGTTGAGTGGCGGAACTCAACGCCACGCTTTGCCTAGTTTGCCAGAGCCAAAAAAATGAAAATAGAAAAATCCATCTTAAAATATATATAATATATTAAAATGTATAACATAACATACTAACTCATATATTTATTCGGCTGTCAATCTCAAGCTACCTTTTCACCTTTTTTTCTAAAACCTCAACGGTCCCCAGACACATGTGAAGCCTTTCCGGGGACCTGTCAGACGTCCTGTTGTGTATTGATAAGCCATTATTATTTAAATTCCATATACAATATATACAAACTTTACTTAACCTCACAAATTTACCTAGCTTAAAATATAATGGCAAAGTTTAGCATTATCCCAGTACTGTTAAAGACTTGAGTATAATTTTGGATACAAAATTATCTTGGCGTGACTATGTTAGTGATATCTCTAACAAAATTTTAATATATTCCTCCTTGTATTCTATGATGCGACTTAAATTTTTTTTAGCTGTAAGCACCAAAAAACAGTTAGTTAGAACATTGCTGCTTCCAGTGATAGATTATGGTGACGTTTGCTACCTGGATATGAATAATGAACTCATGAACAAGCTCGGACGGATTTTCAACACATGCATTCGTTTTATTTATAACCTGCGCAAGTATGATATATTTTGTTATAGGAGACAGCTTGGTTGGCTTGCTTTGGGTGGTCGCAGAAAATCAAGAGTCCTTTGTTTAGTTTATTCCACCCTTTTCAACCCTAATTCTCCGACTTATCTATCCTCTGATTTCTCTTTCCTCTCCTCTTTACATGACAGGTCCTTACGATCCCAAGCGAATCTCATGCTCTCTACGCCTAGCCACACCTCCGGTTTCATGTCTGACTCATTTGCTGTCGTAGGAGATCGACTTTGGAATGATTTGCCAGAGGCCATCCCTAGGGCTTCCTCTCGTGAGGTATTCAAACGTCAGGTGAAAAAATTAATTAATAAACAAGGCAATATTATATGATAATTTGGTTTATTGCTTAATTTTTTTTTGTACACCTCCACATTTATTTCTCACATCCCCGGGCTGGCTGGTAGAAAATGCTTTTATTTTAAAATTTATTTATTTATTCTTTAAAATTTATTTATTTATTCTTTATTGCACACAAAACTTTGTTTTGTGTGCAATAAAGAATAAATAAATAAATAAACTCTAACTATAATTTGATATCCGTGTCAACTATCAAAATATTACGACATCCGTTTTGTATCTTAAATTACGAGATGATTGGCGGAACTCAACACCGCACCTTAACTTTACCTTTCCTGAATGGGGACTTTTATTCACTCTCCCTACTGTAACAGGCGAGGGACTCATCGACCTATCATCAATGCTCAATGATTAAAGATAGTATTAATGTTTTTGTTCTAAAAAATACACTATTGTATCGTCAGAATACAACCCGTCAGGTTCCAACGTCACTACAGTGACGAGACTGAGTGCGTGTTGATTTCGATATATTGGCACCATTCTCCTGTGTTGTATAATACAGTATATTTACTTACAATACAATACAGTTTTAAGGATATTTTTATATTTATTAAAGTCGATTATAATATGAAAAACAGAATATTAATTAATGTATTTTATCTAGCAACATTTTCACGTCAACTTACATCTTGCAACCTTGTATGTTAAAAGTGAGTCACTTTTTGTCCATTAGTGGTGTAACAAAAAACATGTCACATTAAGTTAAAGCCGCATTCTTCTGTAGAGACGGATATCAAATAGTGTAAGCCTCTTAGCGCGACCCGCTTTGTTCCGCAGAATGCGATACTGTCGCGTCACTCAACTGTTACGACGAGATTTCTCCTCAGATGAAACATTTATTATTTTCCCTGCTTCATAATCATATTGTGGACAAAGAAATTAAATAGATATGAATCATTAAGGCATCAAGAACATTGTAAGTATTTTTTATATTAACAACTAAATAATAAAGTCAAATCGTTCAAGAAAGTATCATTATCATGAAATTAAAAACATAATTATCATTAAAATGTGTTATCTGGTACTAGAAATATTAAAATATTATTATTTAAAAAGTTTTTTTTTTATATTTGCTTATAAGACTTACTTTTAAATTACATCGAAATTTTTACTCTGACTAATCCGCTAAGACAGAGCGTGAAGATGTGTGTAAAAGATTTAATTAAAAATCGCTAAATCAAACCGATGTACTACCCATAACTAAAGGGTATCGAGAACATGGCTTCACTATCACTAAACAATCATATTGTAACACACGTAATGACAGTGCGGTCTCCTCAACCTCTCATTAACATTCCTGTCCATTAACAGACGCCACCCAAATGTTCACAGAGACGGTGTGTACATATCTATTGCGTGTGCTGATTGCGGACTCCATTACTACTGAATCAAGATATAACATATAAGAACTTTGATGTAGCTAGGCTAAAACATATGAGTTAGCGGTATGAATTCAAAGAGGTATGATTCTTTCGTAAATTAATTCACTTTCACGATAAATAAAATACATGTTACGAATGCTCCAGTTTTTATTTTCTTTACAAGTGACAGTTGTAGATTTAATAATTATTCATTATTACATGTCTACTTCGGTTCGCTTCAAAGGTCATCATTTTGACAGATAAATGATTTTTCGATTGTAATTTGTTGACTTTTTTAAAAGAAGAATGACGTTTTCATTTTTTACGCTGCTCCTTGTGAGGTTTCAATAATAATGAAATATATAACGACATATTTTGAATGAAAATATTTCACTTTGACTTTAAGAACACTGATCAAACAAAAATTATTTAAGCATACAAAATGTAATTATGTTTTGTGTAATATATATAATTTAGCTACGCAAGTTTGTATGTAAAGACGAAATAATTGAGTAGTTCGTGCATTGTGTTCTTGCGGTTTTCTAGCTAACATAAGAAAATATATCGTTATTGGTTAGAACATATGAGTAACTCACGAGAGGTGTAAGTTCAGATTCCGATGTGTTCAAATTATTATATACTTGGAAAATAAAGAATATATAAGCTATAGTTAGTTTTAAATTTTCAAAACTGAAATATAAAAATCAAATTAACTGCCAAAAAAGACCGTCAGAGACGGGAAGGCAGGTAGCCCAGGATGAACAGCGCTTTCATTAATCATTTATTCAAATTTTGAATTTTGCATTTAAAATTGTCGAAATAAAAGTCCTGAATACAAAAGCTCCACGAATTTACTTGATATTAGCATTACTATTAAGTTGCATGTTATTATTCTTTACTATTAACGTTTACACTATATAGAACAATAACTTAAACGTCATTAGTTATTTGTTATAACATATTATTTGGTACAATATCAAACAAAGAACTGCGTAAGAATAACTACCAAAAGTTTAGCGTAAATATGTTTCCTCAATAAATGAATTAAATTTCCAAAAATTATTGGCGTTAAGCGTTCAGTATAACGGTCATTTCTGTAAGTAAACCACACGTTATGCCCATTCAACTCCTCTAAATGCGATGTTGTAACTCCAGTGTACTTTGTAAGCCGCATTGGGACAGCGTCTGAGTTTAGATATGAGATCTACTTGTGTATTTGATCACATTTAGTGATAAATTTTTGCAATGCTCTGCTGCCAAGACTGCACTACTAACCGTTGATGATGAATGTTTTTAACTTAGTTATAATATATACTAACTAGCTTAGAGCTGAAAATTTAAATATATGTTCATTGATTAATATCTTCTTTATAAACTATATAAACTTCAATATATATATCTTCTATATAAATTTCATTATATATATATATATATATATATATATATATATATATATATATATATATATATATATATATATATATATATATATATATATATATATATATATATATATATATATATATATATATATATATATATATATATATATATATATATATATATATATATATATATATATATATATATATATATATATATATATATATATATATATATATATATATATATATATATATATATATATATATATATATATATATATATATATATATATATATATATATATATATATATATATATATATATATATATATATATATATATATATATATATATATATATATATATATATATATATATATATATATATATATATATATATATATATATATATATATATATATATATATATATATATATATATATATATATATATATATATATATATCATAGATCTTCAGAGGATGATTACGCGTAAATTAATTATTAAGTAATTTAAATGAAATCCAAACTTTTGAAATCTCTAACAGATCCTTGCTTCCATTATATTTGAATATTCAGGTTTTAATTACTTTAACTCAAAGAATGTTATGGCGGCTTTATTTCATTTAGAACATTATAATGTCAGTTGATACAATGAATGGAATTCCTGCAAAGACTTTTTCATTATTTCAAATTTACCTTCAGTTCTATTTTTTATGTAAGATGCTCTATCTTTATTTAAGTGCTAGCTTGACTGGAACTCCCTTGTGTTGTATGGAGAATGTACAGTAAATAATAAACAATATAAGTTAAAACCAGTTTCTTACCACTCAAGTAAAGTGAGAACAATGAGTACTTGACCCATTAGACTTTTTTTTGGGGGGCTCGAGCGTCATGGAGACTTAGTGGGTTTGAAGATAATATAATTTAGAAACAAAAAGTTCATATGTCATATGACCCTCCAGTGGTAGGGGAAATGAATACAGCTTTTCAAAAAAAAAAAACTTATAGCTATAGATAGCATTGATTGTCCCAGGAACATAACAAAAAGAGCTCGTGAATTTAAAAAAAAAGGTCTGGAAAAGAACATAATTATAAAAATAGGCGCAAAAGTCATATTACTGCGAAACATTGACATGATTCTCGGTTTAGTTAATGGGTCTATCGGTATAGTGCGAAAAGTAAAGGTTGATCCCGAAAATTCAAAAATAATTAAGAGAATATATACCTATTACATTTAATAATGAACCTAATGTTTACGAACTTGGTCCGGCCAAAACTAAATTTGAAATTATTAATAGAGCTTATGTTCATCGCTAACAATTTCCCAAATGTATAGCTAGCATTGGCTATGCATAAAAGGCCTAAGTCTAAGTAACGCGCTGATGAATATAGGTTCTACAGTGTTTACATCCGGTCAAGCTTACGTGGCACTTTCGAGAGTTACAAGTCTGGGCGGTTTACATCTCATTAATGTTGACTTTTGAAGTATTAACGCGCAGGAATCATCAATTTGTGAATACAACAGATTAAGAAGTATTTACCGTCCAGACTTGTCAAAAATTGTGACATCCGAGAAAAACCCATAGAGACAGGGAGTGGGCTTTGAGAAAAACTGTAGCTGATGCTCAAAAAGTAGTACCGGAAAATAAAATGAGAAAGACTTTATACAAAAATAAGAAAATATCATAAGACAAAGCCTTTAACAAAATTCTTTAAAATTAAATGGTACCAAAAAGTAGGACTCTACAAAAAGAAGTGAGATACCATCAAAAACATTCTGTAAAAAAACTCTCGCAGCTCAGTCTTTCTACCGTAAAAAGTTGTGAGATGCATGTAATACCAAGTCGGTTAATCTATTTAGTCTCTACTTAAAGGACCTTCTGTCTTAAGTTATTATCATGCCAATATGAAAATATTTTACGTTTTAACAAATAGATCGACTTGGACATCGCATAAAAACACAATGAGTATGACAATTATATAATTGAAATTCTCATCTCCAAAACAAGTTATAAATGTATTATCATTTCCAAGCGACTCATCGTATAACAACATGTCTCTGAAAGCATTTAAACTTCTCAATAAACCGAGAATTTTTGGACACTAATACTAGACACTAATACTCTTTTTCGCCATTCAAATTTCAGGAGCATTACCTTCTTTAAGTTATTCACCTCAATCATCATATTTAGAAGGACTCTGGTGACGAATTCAGTTGCTAATACATTCTAATAATCGAATCATGTTCTATAACCTTATGATAGGGTTATAGAACTGATTAGCACTAAAGTGCTGTTATGAATAACGTTTTTTGATAACTGTTCTATAACGAGCCTTTAAGCGTGCTATAATTTTTTATGAATAAGGCCGTTATTTTTTTGCTTTATGGTTTTGCTTGATTTAGTTTGGCTTTTTTGAAATAACTTTATGTATCCAATTTATATAAGGACTAACCGCTTCGACTATGCTCGCTGCTGTTCCGGGTGTACGCTCCAAAGATGTCGTATCTTCAGCACAGTCATCAATTGATTGGACGTTCACGCCGACGACGGAAGATGAAAGCAAGACTGGTCCACCGGAGTCTCCTCACAGAGAGTCGATATTCTCCACAAGACGAAGCGAACGCATATGTTGTACTTAGATTTCTGCCTTTGTACACTTGTAAAACATACCTGTTAGACTTGTAGCGGTTTACTAGTGAGACGCGTTTGTAAAACCAAACAAGAATTATGCTTCGTAACCAACGAACCCAAATAAGTTAAAATTTAAATTTAAAAAAAACCAACAAACGATTTGAAGCAGCCAGCGTGATTTTTGCAAATGAGAGAACAGAAAATTTTCACAATGAAATAAGCCTATATCATTATCACGGTTACCCTAACAAGGATGAACGGGAAAATCGAGAAGTGCAGATAGCTGTCCTTTATATTGGAAAATAACTGTTGTATCTTACAAATTGTTTCATTTTAATTTTCGTATAATATTCTTATGCACGTAGCAATGGACAGCTGTCAAATCCAGAGGAGTGATGCAGCGACTGTACAGTATCGTTCAGATTTTCTTGGTTATTTGGAATATTTCAGAACTTCTAATCGAACAACGAAAGGGAAAATTCGTCTTTCAAAGCATCTCTGCCGCCCAAAATTCGCACAGACCTCCGTCAACGTTCAAATTAGGAGTGCAAGAGTGTAAATAAAAACCAAAACACTTGAAAATTCCATGTTCGATAGTAGAATTAGAGTTATTGACGCGGCTTTTCTGTAGTGTTATCTGTAATACAAACTATAAAGTATTTTACGATGTAATAAAAATTTTCCATTTGTTGTAAATAAACTATACGGAGGTATATGAAATATCTACGATGCTGAATTAATATTAAAATGTGATATGTTTTATTTTATTTTTATAGGAATGATGAAGAATTCGCTTAAATATCTGAGTATCTATCAGATAGTACTGGTAATTTGTACAAAAATCATATAAAAACTACTGAATAGTGTTAGAGTCGATTAGCTCCGGTGGAGATGAATAAAAGATAGTGGACTACAGTACATTATAGATAAATGTTGTGTATTTGTGATCAACCGAGTAATAATATTAGACGGGAGAACGTGATGTGTGTGCGCGTCGAGCGAATATTACAGCTAGCTGCCAGACCGGTGTCGGGCCGCCGCGGTTTGGCCCACCGTCGCTCCGGCAATGACCGCTGCGTCCCTTCTCGTCGGTACCTCTCCCGCCACCAGGTGAGTGGATGAACTCAAACATAATCCCCGGTTGAAGTGTATTCAACAGCAGTGACTGGAAGAGGGCAGATGGTATTATTTTTAAGCCCGGCGTAAACGTCTTCTACGTGTGCACCCTTCAAATACCATCTTTTTACGGGGAAGACCTTTACGATTACGGCCCAGTAGCCACACCATGGAAGGTGAGTCTGTCCTTGATCACAACAAGATCTCTTCCTTTAGTATCACTGAAGACGCCCCTTGGTTCGTTTCTGAAGCCATACAATGTATCGTTGGAGACGCTTCCAAAAAGTGTTGCAGGTATTCTTATATGACGAAACCGTTGCCAAAAGTGGAGACGTTGGAGCGGTGGACTTGTGAATGTGGCAGCATGATCAAAGGATCGCCCATGGAGAAAGTGTGAAGGAGTCAAAATGGTAAGGTCTAAAGGATCATTGAGAGTGAGTTAAGGGATGCTGAATTTAGGATGGCTTCGAACCATGAATTAAGCACGTAGCCATCTCCTCGAAAGTTTAAATTAGTTAAGCCTTAAAATGCCCAAGGGGATGATGTTTTGGTTAGACTTGACGGATACTCCCAAAGGCCTCCGACGTGAGGGGTATGTGCATAATGAGTGACCATTTTTGGTGACGGCTTAGAGTGAAATTATAGTGGTGTACTTCATTCCCGTTAAATAAACTAAAGGACCCTACGAAATCAATTCATATTCTTGTTTCAGACAACGAAAAATATGGCTCTATTGAATACATAAAAAAAAATAGTATAACAAAAAGTGGCTTTCATTAATAAATATATCGGTCAGTGCGAGTAATAATCGCACACAGAGAAAAATGTGCTCTATGGAATACATAAAAAAAAAATAGTATTATAACAAAAGTGGCTTGCCTTAATAAATATATCGGTAATGGCGAGTACTAAAAACGCGCACAAGAGTTCCTACCGATTCGTGACTGAAAGTTACCTAAGGAAAAGTATGACCTCATGTAATTGCGAGACGAAGGCTTAAGGTTAGTAATAATTAAGATAAAGCTTCAAATAGAGATAGCACTTTAGAAGATTCGTACAAGTACCAGATAAAACAATTAATGGTGAAAATGCATACAAGACACCTTGTATAGACTACAACAGTGTGAATGACAGGCAGCAATCAAGTGTGAATACTTTACGCCCACAGGTATAAAAACACCAGCCATTTTTAAAAAGAGATTAACAAGTAAGGTACACAACAACGGTAGCTTTTGTATCCTTTGAATAACTTATAATTTCATCATGAAGCAGCGGGACATCGCTGACTGTAAGGTTTGTTTTCGGATCTTATGTATCTAGAAGATTGCCGCATCTAAGGATGAATTACAGAGAATCTTTAGATAAAAATATAATATAATAATATTATATGATATAAAATATTTCAAGACTCGCGCTAAGTGGACCAGCAATTGCAAACCGTTCCTTTACACATTTTGAATAGATTACAGAATCTGTGATTAAAGATGTTACAAGCATGCCTTCGCCGGGAATTCCTACTTGACTTATAATTAAATCCCGTCCAGGCCTCGTTTAAAACCGGTGAGCTTTTTCTTTGTCAACGTTTATGAAATTAAGGAAGGGAGTGGAGTACGGACGGTTTACGGACAACTCTGACTCAGTAGCAAGAGATTATCTTGGGAAGCCATAATGGCACAGTTCCAAATATGAACTCCATGTACATGTCTAGCCGAATGTTAAGACAATTATGAATATAGAGGACGCCTATTACTAAATTATTTCGTCACCGTCTTATGCGTGAGATATACAAAGGAATGTCTGAACACAACATTATATTTACTATCACGCAATATGAGGGTATAGAAAAATTAGCTTTTATTGTTACTCAAAGCTTTTACTGCTTTGCAATTTACACTTTATATGTTATTTTACATTTATTTATATTCATTATTATTTATTTTACATTTAAAAACATAAGGTTTCTTTAAAGTAATTCGTAGTCTCGAATGAAACAGGACAATTTAAGCTCACTGTGTTGTATATTATATATATCGAAGAAAAGTACTGAGAAAAAACGGATATAGGGTATTTGATATTGTAAGATCTCGAACGAGGAAGGAAAAACATCCGGAAGTCAGCCGTCAACCAGCGTTCCTGCCATACGTCAAGGGAATAACGGACAAAGTTGGAACTATACTCAAAGATTACTCCATCAAGACTATATTTACCCCTTTGACAAAAGTCTGTAACGCTTACGCACACCGAAGGATGTTATTCCATTCCAAACACCGGGTGTATATAAAATCAACTGCAGCTGTGGTAGTGCCTATATTGGACCAAACCAAACGCACCATAGCGGATAGGGTCAAGAACACATAGCGGCAGTTGAAAAATGCACAGACAGATAAATCCGCAGTGGCTGAACATCTCCTGACTCTGGAACAAACCATTGGATTGAACTTCATGACCCAAAGGTTCCTCGACGGATAAAAATTATTATTTCCGCTTAGTACGAGAAGCAATTGAATTTAAAAAAAATAAAACTTTCAATCGCGATGACGGGTTTAAATTGTCGACCGCATGGAATCCGGTGTTAAATAAATTTTAAAAAAGGTGAAGTGCCTCGAACAATGTTCGCGCGAACCGATTGTGTTAGTGTAGTGTGTGCCCCATTATAAAAACGGTACAGACATTGTCAATAATGTGAGGGTATGCGAAGGAAACTCGCGAGCTCGCGGCCGGAGGGCGCGCGGTACTCCAGTCAGCTCGTGACCACGGTGAATGCAACTTCACCGAAACGTCGGGCAATAAAGGTATTGTAATACGTAAAGATTATCGCGATAAGACCCGTCTACAAAGCAAATATGAATAAATTACATCGCGAAAGTTTAAAATAAAAAATATATCGAAGAAGTTCCTCCAGGGTTTTTTTTAAAAAGCGTGACGTCAGCATTGCTGACGTGACTTTCACCAACATAATCTTGATAGCTCATTTTGCAATGAAATAAAAAAAACTATTTCAGCAAAATAATAGGTTTATTCAACAATCGATCGGGACACAAAGTTCGTCCGAACAGTCCGAGGGCTCGAATGAGAATGAATCCATGAGCTTTTTTTTTTTTTTTTTTTCTGAAGGACTTGAATGCTGTTGACCTCATTGGTCTTGACAGCGTCACCGGGCGGGGGGGGACGGAGTGTGCCTCGTCCCCAGAGAATAACATGAGCATTAATGGCTGCTCAGAAGAAGGTGTGTAGGACGGTCATGGACTGACTGGCCCCGCCACGCCGAGGCGCGGTCGTGCCGTTGTGAGAGATGGGCCGCGTCGCCTGTTACGGCGGCGACGGCGAGATTTTGGGACTGAGGAGTGAAACCCTTTCCGTTGTAGTTACGGTTGGCTACAGTAATTGGGTCATCGGGGTCTAAAAGAACGCTTCGAGGGCGTCGAAGTAATTTGTGAGGATGGGGAGCGTACTTAGACGCTTGAACGATTAGGGGATTGGGGGAGAGTCTGCGCGCTCGTAGTAGCGCTTGGCTAAGCCTTTGCAGAACTCTTTGATCGATTCCAATTCGAAGTCTTTATGTAGGTCAACGTTGCGAACGTACCAGGGGCATCCGGATGCTATCCTGGGGAAATTTATTTTGGACTCTCTGAAGGAGATCTGTGTTAGTGTGTGCGAACACTACACTGGCGTAGGTCATTATGGGGCGGATGCAAGTTTTGTACAATGTCAGCTTGTTACGAAGTGACATTTTACTCCGCTTGCATATGAGAGGGTACAGCCTGCTCAGGATGAACATGGCTTTGTTTCTCACGTGTCTAATGTGAGGGCGGAAAGTGAATCGCGAATCTAGGATGACGCCTAGATATTTGACCTGGTTTTCCCAGGGGATCGGTTTATTTTGTAGCCGTATAGTAGAGACGGTTTCGTACCGTTTACGGGGAAAAGAGTACCGCTGCGCTTTTCTCCGGGTTGACCTCAAACCGCCACTTGCTAACCCAATCGCCTAAGGCGTCGGCCGCGAGTTGCAGTCTTTCGGCTAGGATCCAAGCGGAGCGGTCCGTGGTGTAGAGCGCGGTGTCGTCGGCGTACATCGCGAGTTCTATTTTTGGAACGCGCGGAATATCGCTCGTGTACAGTGCGTATAAAAGGGGGGGAGAGTGGGAGCCTTGTGGGACTCCAGCGCGGACGGGACGACGCGACGAGAGGGTCCCTTCTATACGGTAGCGGAACGTGCGGTTCGACAAGTACTCTCGAATGATGTGCACGAGAGTGTCCGGGAGTGCCATACGGCGGAGCTTGAAGAGCAGGCCGTTGTGCCAAACCTTGTCGAATGCTTTAGCGATATCTAAGAATACGGCAGCCGTGTCGCTGCGGATCGAACGGTGTACGTGGTACTTAGCGATATTTCTGTCAGTGGGTGAACTTGATGAACGGCAGAGTGCCGTTGTCGAAATCCAAACTGCTCGTCGATGAGCAGTTTTTTCGTCTCTACTATTTCTTTAATTCGAGCGAGTACGATTCTCTCGTAGACTTTCCCAAGGCAGCTGATGAGGCTGATGGGTCTGTAACTCGAGGGTAGGTGGGCGGGTTTATTGGGTTTTCGAATCCCTATGACGGTGGCTTCCTTCCATTCGGCGGGGAAGGAGCCCCCTGCTAGAAGAGCATTGAAAATCATGACCAAAAAGACACGAATTGGATGGGAAAGATTCTTAAGGCCCTTTGTTGGGGATGTTGTGGGGCCCCGGGGCCCTTCTTGGGATTGAGGTCCTTGAGGATATTTTTGACTTCGTCTACGTCGGTCGGGCGAACCGGTTCGCCGGTCGGGGGCATCGATGCCCAACCTGCCACCTCGGAGTCCACCATCGATAGGTGTTCCGGGTCGCATGGCTGACTGCTCGGTGAGGCATTGGCGCTTCTAAACTATCTGCGAGGCATTCCGCTTTTTCTGTGTCGTCGGCCGCGGTAGAGTTATCCGGCTTAGTGAGAGGAGGCATAGTCGCCACCGTGTCGGTCGAAAGGTTCTCAGACAAAGCCCAGAAACGCCTGGGCCGTTGGCGTGAGCCCCTCGAGCCGAACATCCCAAGACTCGCTCTGAGCTGTTCAAAATTGGATTTGACTCTTCTCCTAAGGTCTGTTAAGCTTTTTTACGGTTTTTGTCGTTAGGACACGCGTCGTGGTCTCTGGTGGCCTTATTTTACGTCGAATAAGGCGTCGTAGTTTCTCTGAGATCTCAAATCTGCCTTCGGGCAGATCTGGGACCTCTTTGGAGCAACTTTGGAGCGTGTCCTGTATAAATTGGGTAAATTTAGTCGCGGCGTCCTTTGCTACGTCTACGGAGTCTATGATGCCAGGAATCATGTGCGCGAGAGGGGAGTCGTCCGCTCTGATGAGTTTGGCGAACTTTTTCCAATTTATAATGACTTTTGTTGGCTGGCCTGAAGGGCTGTCCGAACCTAGTTTTAATACTACTGGTCTGTGATCAGAGTCGAGTTCCGATAGCGATTCTATAGAGCGTATCCTGAGGGACACGTCCTTAAGAATGGCTATGTCCAGAACTTCTGGGCTGCCTATTTGTCCGGGTTTGGGTACCTGGATGGTGTTGATGGGCCTAGTACGGAGAGGTTGTATCTATCCGCGAGGCTTTCTAGATATCGGCCTTTGGTGTTGTGGCGGGTCGAATTCCACACGGGGTTCTTGCTATTGAGGTCCCCACAGAAGGACCGAGGGACCCATACTAATCAGTAGTTTTAAGTCATTTTCAAGTAAGGGCTTGTTCGGTGAGAGGTAAACCGAAGCTATTATGATTGGCTGATGGCCTGTGAGAAATATCTGGCATATAGACCCTCGACGTTTTCAAGGGCCGCAGGCGGATCTAGTGGTACGCAATGCAACGTTTTTTTTTAAAAAACAAGAGAGTTCCTCCACCTTGCGAGGTGGGTCGATCGTTGCGTATTAAGCGGTAGTTCGCGATTTTCGGATCACGTATGCCGGGTTTCAGGAACGTTTCCTGTATACAAAAAATGTCGAGTTGGTGCGCGGTAACGAAATCGCGTATTAGGGCGTTTTGGCCGGCGACACTGTTTGCGTTGAACGTCGCGATCGATAGGGCTCTAGGTTTTATGCGCGCGAGTCGCGGTGTCAGCGGACAATGGGGTGTTTTTATTTAACGCAGCCATTGAATTATTATGCGTTAAAGAAAATTTTTGACGGCTCTGGTCAGAGCGGCGTGCTCGAGGGTCAGCGTTATGTCTGGCGTTGTTTATGGTGTCTAATTTTCCTAGCATTTTCGAGCAGACTTAGTTCGTCTAGGTTGATCGTGTCAGCGAGTTCGCTTATGTTATACGTTTCTGTTTCTGTGGGCTGCGCGGGGGGGGACTGCCGGGGGGCCACCCTTTGGGTTTGGTTTGCGGTGGCTGACGGTTGGCCAGCCGCGGGTCCCTTCGCGACGGAATATATGCGGGAGCGTGAGCGAGCCGAGGGTCCACGCTTGGTGTTGGCGTGTATTTGGGTGTTTGGTTGACCTGACGGGGGTCCACCCATGGTGCGGCAAGTCGGGGTTGCATGGGATTGAACCATGCGTTGGTCGTTGGTGCAGGTGCGGGGAGGTACTCGTGCGGGGCTGAAGGCATCGCATGAGTATTAGGGTAATAGTTGGAGGGTCTCGAAACCCTCCCCATCCCGTCGCCCTGCCTTGCGTGCCTGCGGCGCGGGGCCATGGGGCATCCTCTGTAATTCGCGGGATGCCCCTGGGTCCCGCACAACACACAGCTCGGCGGGACGACGGGGTCTGGCACTTTGCGGGGACAATCCGCGGTGCCATGATCCTCCAGACACTTGACACATCTGTGTCTGCCGTTACAGTTACGCGCTGAGTGCCCGTATCGTTGGCAGCGATGACACTGCCCAATTAAGCCGCGGTTTCGAGGGGGCTCCACGCGGATGCCCGTCAGGAAGCATACGTTTTTAAAGTTAAAAATTTTCTTACCCTCGGGGTAAGGTCGGAAATGATTAGGCAGCTTTGTACGGTTTTTTGCTTTTGAAGTGGTACATCCGATGTACCTCGCGAACCGGATATCCTTGGGACTGAAGGTCCTGCAGGATATAATCTGTCTCTAACTCTTTCGGTAAACCCTTTATGACGACGCGCAATTGTCGCTCGTCCTCAAGGGCGTATGTGTGGAAACCCACTTGACTTCCCTAAGGTGTGCCGTGAGGCGGCGGTGGTCCGACGTCTGAGGGCATTGGACTTTGATGCCCTCCTGGGAGGCTCGCGCAGTCGTGAAAGCCACTTTCTGCGCGAGCATCCAGGCTGACACCTTGTCCCATGCCCCCTTATCTTGTATGATTACCGGCGGGGTGCCCTAACTCGCGGAACGGACGCGGTGGGCCCGAGGGGCCGTGCTTGTCGTGGCCGTAGGGGGCCGGGGAAATGATTATTTCCGGTACCGAGGGTACCGGGGAAATGATTTTCGCCTCCTCGTCACGTGGTACGGGGGCTGCGGCAGCCTTTTTAGGGGCTTTCGCGGGAACAGTTTTCACGGTTTTGGCATTGAGTTTACGCTTGGCGGCCTTTGTGACCACCGTCTCGAACGCGCCCTCTGCGGCGTCCTCGGTGAGGTCCATCGCAGCGGGTGCTTCTTGGGCCTTAACAAATGTCATCGCGCTATCGAAAGCGGATGCGTGGTTTTCCTTAAGGAAGGCTAAAAGCGCTTCCATTAGCATGGTCGTTGAAGCCATGTTAATCTGACAAAGAGAGACCTAGAGTGGCTTAAATGGTAAATACTTATAATACCTCTCCTAAGGCGGGTCGGGCGGCAGAGCAGGATCGGCGGCGCCTCACAGCACTGCACAACACTACACTGCACGACACTACACACACAACTGCTACGTACAAACGCGAGTACGCATTAGCGCGCGCGCACAATCGGTCTAGCTTATCAGCTTAGTCGTGAGAACGAAGACGGCACGTCCGCACGGCTCGGCAGTCAAAGCGAGAGTCTCTAATCCATGAGCAACCGTCGCACTGCCTTTTATAGTAAAAATCATAATAACAACACCTGTTGGATACAGGTATTTAATCAATTAAATTACTTTTAAAATTGATTTTTATGTTTCATTTTAACAATGATCAATTAATTGTTGATTTTTCAACAATAAACAACAACTGATTTAAAAATTTAAATTCGAAATAACTTGATTAAATAATTAATTTAAAGCGTTTGCGCCGATATATATAAAATTTATAAGTTAAGCTCATAAAGACAGAATAATGTGACGTATGTAAAAGTTAAAAGAATAAGTTCTCTATACGTTAAATGTTAGTTGATACAACAATTATGAGTCAATTACAAGAAGAAGAAGAAAACTGCTTAGCATTCCTTGGATTCACCGTGCGGGTGCCGGGCCCATCGCGTTGTAGGAAGAGGAGCTCCGATCAGCGCTTGGGACTTGCGACCCAAGTGTAGGTTTAAAAAGGGGGCCCCCTTTATAATGCATTAACGCTCACCTTCACTGTCCGAGCCCCTCCCACTACCTAACCAAATTTTAAACGATTCTACCAAAGCCGCCTTTGAAGTGCGTTCTAGAAATGAATTTATAACAGTTCTAGACAGGCCGTGATCTTTTAGTAACCGAGATAAAACGCCTGTCCCCTGGAGGCCGACTCGCTTCTAAATGATAAACAATCTCGACCGATTTTTGGTTATACGAACATTGTGTTTAAATCTTGTATGATTTATATATTGACGTTATATACATTTATTGTTGAGTAGGTGCTTGCTGCTGAATTAGCACAGACTGTGTTTTAGTTTTAATTATGTTTTTTAGTTTATAATATTAAAGTTGATTAAGTTAAATAGAATTAAGTTAAGTAAAGAACTGTTGTTGAAATGAACGGAGTGTAAATCCTTATTTTTCTTATACGTTACTTTAATTAAGCATTATACAACGACAAAAAATTGAAACCCATAATTAAGGAGCGTAAACTCACAATTCAACTACCACAGTATCAGCCTATTCATATTAAAGCTATAAACATTTGTATAAACCAGGGATGTGACCTCGCTACCCTACATTTCATATTGTTTATTTATTTTAACAGTAATAGAGGTAGCGAGGGAGAGAGAAGGTGTGGGTAGGGGATGGGTTGGAGGACTTCAGAT